>JAQMWT010000553.1:0-145552 GCA_029834535.1 Chrysophaeum taylorii | reverse complement strand
AACCAGTTTAAAAGTCACTTCGGTTTTTAACCCAGAGGTTGATCGCCGCTCCTTGTTGCGATCGTGTTTAGCTAACGCGCTCGCGAGTCGATCAGTAAAACCCATCAAGAACTCCTGGGTGTCGATCTTCCGGCGCCACGCGTCTCCTCCTTTTCTTCTTCATCATCGTCTTCATAGCGCGGCTTTCTAGCTTTCGCGCTGATCGTGTAGTCGGCGGCTCTTCCTCAGCTCGGGACTCCGGGCTGCTCGCTCGCCTTGATCGACTCGGCGTACGAACGTCTCTTTCACGGGTCAACGAGTTACTTGCTCTTGGAAGGCGTCCGCTCGAGCGTTGGCCCGACGCAGTTGCTCTTTTAATTCTTCTTTCTCCTTCCGTTGTAGCCGTTCTTTTCGTTCGTTCTCTTCCCCTATTTGTTTTAAAAGTCGTTCTTGCGCGCGTTCGTTCTCTTCGCGTAATGCCCTCAAGTGAGCCTCGTATAACTCATTCATTTTCGTTGCATCCGGGGGTTCTGCACGCGTTGACGGAGCTGTCGATCGTCCTCCCGCCGGTCTCTCCGTGGGCTTACCGTCGTTGTAGTCTAGCTCTTCTTCCTCGTCAACTTCTGTATCGTGCTCTTCTTCTTCATCATTCTCATCATCGTCATTCCGCTCGTTCGTCTCATCCTGACGGCTTGGCGGTTCTTCATATCGTAGCTGCTCGACGGCAGCCTCATCGTCTTCCATATCGGCCCTGGCTCGTTCTAGTCGGCCGAGATCAGAGCGGGTCCAAAATGGTTGAGTAATCGTCGTTCTCGTGCTCCTTCGGCTCTGGAACTTCTAATCGTCCACGACACGCGTAATATCGTCGTTGCGTGCGTCTTCCACTGACAAATCTATCCGTACGGTGGGCGGCAGAACTCGTCTCTGCCCGGCAACAATGCCTTATCCGTGAGTTGCGATCTCACTCCGCTCGCCTGCGGCAGCGGTACCCGGGTTGCGCGTCGGTTAGCACCTAACCGCGCGTCGTCACTTCCGACGACTAACGTATCCGGCCGGGGAACTTTCCCACGGCAATGGTCCTTCTGGAATTCCTTGTCGGCGCGCTTGATCAGGGCGCGCACGGCTTGTCCGGACCGTGTAGAGAATGCAAGATGCACTAGTTCGTTGCGACCGATATAGTCGCTCGAATCTCGTATTCCTCCACCACCTGTGGCGTAAGGAGAATTTTAGGGGCTACCTGGCGTGCCTTCGAATCCTGGCTCGCCGATCGCGTCCGTGCCCTTGGTGGGATCACTGGACGAGGATGGCCGTTCTCCCGCCACGCGACCACAAACAACTTCCGTGCCTGGTCCTCTCAACTTGAGGATCGGCTGTTGCTTTATGATCAAGGATAATCGAAAATCAGAAATCAGGGTGACATGCGTCACGGAAAAGGAAGTTGCCGCCACAGCATCTACCGTGAGTGGGGGATCGCCAACGCATTAGGCCGGGCTCGCTGTGCCCTCACCGCCCTCACCCATGTCGCCGCCTCGGGGAACCCCACCCAGGCCGCCCGATCCCACGCCTCGGGCGATGACCCGACTAGGTCCCGCGTACTTATCCGCCCGTCAGGCTACGCCCATCACACCCCTCAAACCCACCCAACACACCCCCCTCTTAGCAGTCGACATTTAAAGACACCCCACAAACCCACCCACATCCTTCATGCTCCCCACACACACCCCCCTCTCAGCAGTCGACATTTAAAGACAAACAACATCTGTCGATTAGTAGTAAGGATTACTTCTTCTAGCGCCGGGAAAGTAGTATGCCCAGAAAG
This sequence comes from Chrysophaeum taylorii, assembly GCA_029834535.1. Lineage (NCBI taxonomy): Eukaryota > Pelagophyceae > Pelagomonadales > Pelagomonadaceae > Chrysophaeum > Chrysophaeum taylorii. The sequence continues at coordinate 143,754 of JAQMWT010000553.1, read as the reverse complement.
AATACTGCGACGAAGGAGGAGTCTCCTCGTCCCCTCTGGTCTCTTCCGTGTAAGAACTAGCTCCCTAGACTGTGGGTTTTCGTCGCTGCCGTTGAGGATTGGATGGTGGTGCCCAACAATCAGACCGACGATTCGGCTCGGCTTCGGGTTATTAAGTATAGCCTGGGTTGAGGCAGAGCCTCGAGGGCTGTGTCGATACGTAAATGACTTGCAGGTCTGGAACGAGGACTCGTGCCGTCTGCGGGCGCTGAGATGCCCGGGGCATGGGGCCCGCAGCAGTTGGGGTCAAAGGTGCAGAGCTGGGACGTCGAGACAGGAAGAGGGCGCGTTGAATATTCTTTCGGGAGCTCGAGGCCCGCGACGTGGGCTTCACATCAAAGCGGGATTGTCAACCGAGTCATCGCGCGTCGCGTTCGCACTCGTCGTCGAGGTCTTTGAGAAGCGGCGGTTGTTCTCGTGAAGAAGACGGCATGTTCTTCTTTTTTTCGTAGACAGACAAGCGCGTCGTCGGAATCATCGACCCCTCGACAGACATCGGAAAACCAGGAGGAGGGAGAGTCGCTCGCCAGATCATCGTCGGATGGACCGATGATGATGTCATTGTCATCATCAACATCGTCGGGAAAAGTTCGTCGGGTGCCATGCCGCCGGTATCGAGGATGTATGACGACGCTTTCGCCGCATCGCATCGCATCGCATCGCATCGGGGCAGGTTGCCAGCGCTCCGTCCTCACTGTAGGGAGCTAGCTGCCTGCTAACTCGGCTTGTCATTGGTCGGGGCGTGGGGGTTGCTCTTCTGACGCGTACTGACGTGTCGTGTGGAGCTAATAAACTACCAATCAGCGGCGCGCTCGACGTGGCAGTGTTGAAGTTCAAAACTTTGTTCGAAAGAAGGATAAAAACGTTCCGAAAGTAAAGAGCTGTTATGTCTGTTCCGCTGTGTCAGGGCCTGATATTATTATGTTTGTAGTATTGTTCTCCTGTGGCAATTCCGCAATCGTGGAGAGTGGTTGTTTGCCATCATCACCATCACCATGTTGAGTCCTGAGCGTCGCGCGACGCGCAAGCAGCAGGCGGGGCTCGTAACATTGATCGAGCAGTACGGCGAGGTGCTCGATGGCGTGGTGAAGTTCGTGGGCGCGCCGTGGGCTGGGTTGCAGCTCATCTGCAAGTCGTTCACGATGGCCGTGAACCTGTTCTCGCTGCGTGCGCTGACGGTGCAGCGAAACGACGGGCTCGAGGGGTTCGAACGGCTCGTCGAACGCGACCCGCGGCGGCTCGCGGTGCTCGCGGGGGCGGTCGAGGCGTTCGTCGCTCGGGGTGGCGCGGCACGGTTCGTGTCGTCGGCGCTGGCGACGGTGTCGTCGCTGGTGCGCGAGAGCCAGGCCGGCGGTGACGAGTACGAGTGGGATGCGGTCATGTCGTCGCACGAAAAAGCCAAGGTCCGGTCGCTGGCGTTGCATGTCGCGTCGACGCTACTGAACACGTTTCACTGCGTCGATTCCGAGCGCGACCGGTATCTCTTCGAACCGTTGGAATGCCAGCCGGTCGCCGTGCACGCGGTGGCCCTCAAGCCTACCATGACCCACGTGGTCGCGGCCGTGGTGGGATCGGGGGACGCGGCGCTGGGGGTATTCGTCGCCGAGGCGTGGCTCGGGTTCGCGAGAACGAGCACCGAGTCCGAAGTAACGCCGGGTATCCTCGATATCCGGTGTTGCCTGCTCGGGGCTTGCCTCGAGCTCGTGCGGCCCTCGCAATACAGGCCGTCCGATGCCAAAGTCCGCGCCTCGGGTCTCGCGATCGAGCGTCGCTGCGTTTCCGAGCTCGCGTCTTCCTTTTCAAAGCTCGACGAAGACGACGCGACCGACGTTCCGCGCGAGTTCGTCAGCATCTGCGTCGGCCGCCTCGTGCCGCGCATCATCCAGCTCATGGCCTGCCGCGTGCTCAACCCCTGTCCGCGGCGCGACGCGCTCGACGCGGGTTTCGCTTTCCTCCGCGTCGTCGTAAAGAAGGTGCTGCTCAACGCCTCGATCCGTCGAACCGACCACATCTGTGCCGGCATCACGGACGACCTTGATCTCCGCCGTCTCCTCGACGGCGACGCTCGGGCATCCGCGCGATGGCTCGCCGCGATCCGACGCGTCGTCGACGCCATCGACGCCTACCCCCCCGCGGAGCGTGCCCTCGATGTCTTCGTCGACTTCCTCGACGCCATCGACCTCGAGGACGACCCCGGAGCCCCCGACCCTTCGCCCGACGTCCGAGCCTACGCCCTCGAGTTCCACGTCCTCGAGCACTGCCTCCGCGCGACCTCGCCACGCCTCTTCCTCTCGTGGCTCGACATCGCGCCCAGAGCCCTCCAGACCTTCGGACTCGGCTACGCTTCCTGGCTCGAGGACCGCCACGCCCTCCTTCAGGCGCGCCGCGTCTGCTTCGACGACACCCCCCCCGCTTATATTCTTCCATAGTAAGAGTTTCGGGTCCTACTACTTGTACCAACAATGAATTGCTGCGAGCGCCTCGTCGTCTGATGAAAAATGCGCGGTATTAGGCGCTGCTCTAATAAGATCCCGAAACGAACGCGACTATGGCGTCGACGACGATGTTGACCCAGCAGGTCTCGACGGACGTGGTCCCAGCGCGTCGCAGGGAAGTGCCGTGGTCGCGTCGTGTCGTCATCGGGGGCCTCGTGTGTTGGGGGGCATGGGTTTTGTTGTTCCGCGGAAGGTACCAATGGCGCGTGCTCGCCGTGTTTCTCCTCGCGGTGCCACTCTACCAGCTCATCTTTCCGCGGTTCGCAACGGCCCACGACGGCGCGATCGGCTTTCAAATCGACCCGATCGTCGCGAGGCGCGTGCTCGCGGATCCCCTCGACGCTCGGGGGCGCGTGCTCTTGGGAAACTACGCCGCCGCCATCAACGGCGCGGCTTACGACGCCTATCGCGTCGTAGAGGCCGGTCGCGCCTTCGAGGTCCGCGGGTCCCAGAACTACTATTTCACGAGACAGCGCTTTCGGGCCAACGAGACGGTTACCGTCAGCGTCGCGTTCGCCCACTGCTCGCTCGGCCTCATGTTCGGGCCGAGTCGCGACTGCACCTGGTTCTCGCCGACCAACCCCGACGGCAAGCGCCTGGGCCTTAGTTTGCTGATTGGCCACGATCGGGGGAAACATCTCTGGATTCGGACCAGGATGTTCGAGGAGCAACTCGCTTACTTCCCGTTGTCGACCACGCTCGAGCCCGGCGACGACAATCGGGTCACCGTCTTCACGTGCAGCCTCGCGCGCTTGTCGCGACGAACGCTCTTTCAGGTCGTCGTCAACGATCGCGTCGAGTTTCTTGTCAAGCCCGGCGTCAATTCCCATTTGCTCTCTGTCTTGGCCAGCGAGTTCCGCTCCGGCAGATTCCACTTCGGGATCTACTGTTGGGACACGAGCGAGCACGGCGGCCGGATTTTGGACATTTCTGTCGCCTGACCGTCTTTAAGACGAGATGGATGACCTCCAGATATCAGGCCGAGGCCGCGTCGTTTTGGTTTTCTGTGTTTTAAAGTGAGGCCACTAAGTGTCGCGTGGCAGTGCTTGCGGGGAAGAAGAATAAATAAGTTTTTTTGCTCTCCTCCTCCTCGATAATGATATTATGGTGAGAACCACGTTGTAGAAGAATTTTGGGCAGCAGCTCCTTGGCGCCGTCGGGTCCTCGTACCTAGGAGAAACACGCTCCTCTACGAGATGCCGATCCTCCTCCGCGCGCCAAGTTTGATGTTTTCCGTTTCAGTCGAATTATGGCCGCCGCAATGTCTCACCCCTGCGAAGGGTGATTTTAGTGCGCAACAGGGTAGCGCCGAAACAACCTCGCGCTTTTTAATATGCAGGATGTGAAGAGGCCCACTCCTCCCCTGCGCCCTTGGTATATTTGAAGGTCGACTTCTAAGAGGGGGAGTGCCTGTGTGAGCGCGCAGGGCACTGGTACGTACCCTCCTCCTCCTCCTCCTCCTCCTCCTCCTAAACCGCTGCTGAACGCCCTGCGCGCTCGCGTTCACCTGCCTCTTATTGCACTGCGTCGATAAAAATCGACGTGTCTTAACTACTAATCGACAGATGTTTGTCTGTCTGTCTGTTTGTTTGTTTGTTTGTTTGTCTGTCATTAAATGTCGACTGCTAAGAGGGGGGGGGTGTGTGTGGAGAGCATGAAGGATGTGGGTGGGTTTGTGGGGTATGAGGGATGTGCCTGACGGGCGGAGATAAGTACGCGGGACCTAGTCGGGGTCATCGCCGAGGCGTGGGGCAGGCGAAGAGAGGACGGGCCCCGCCCGTAGGTCGTACGCATGCTGCCGCCGGACGTATGTGCGACGAAGGGTGACGTCCTGCTGGGATCGGGCGGCCTGGGCGGGGTTCCCCGAGGCGGCGACATGGTTTGTTTGTCTGTCTTTAAATGTCGACTGCTAAGAGGGGGGGGTGTGTGTGGGGAGCATGAAGGATGTGGGTGGGTTTGTGGGGTATGAGGGATGTGCCTGACGGGCGGAGATAAGTACGCGGGACCTAGTCGGGGTCATCGCCGAGGCGTGGGGCAGGCGAAGAGAGGACGGGCCCCGCCCGTAGGTCGTACGCATGCTGCCGCCGGACGTATGTGCGACGAAGGGTGACGTCCTGCTGGGATCGGGCGGTTTGTTTGTCTGTCTTTAAATGTCGACTGCTAAGAGGGGGGGGGTGTGTGTGGGGAGCATGAAGGATGTGGGTGGTATGTTTGTCTGTCCCTCGATTTAGGGTAAGGATCAGGTAGGCGCGAGAGTAAGGATCAGGTAGGCGCGAGAGCCAGACAGTGATCCTCCAAGCCGTCAACGGCGACCTCGCAGACTATTTCCACGAGCCGCGGCGGCTCTTTCAGCGCGCCATTCTCACGCCCCGTCGAAACGATGTTGTCGATGCTGACAACGCGCGCATGACCGCGGCCTTTTTTTCCCGGAGACGAGGCGTCGGAGTTCTTTGCGGCTGACTAGGCTGGGTCGGAAGACGACGCCTCGCTCTTTACAGTAGAGTTTTCAACTCCCTGACAACCAACGGCATGCTGACTTTGATCGCGAGCTTAATGTCTTCGCAACCTCGACCCGTCGCAGTGCCACTGCATACCAGATACATGATCGATCGTGTCGTTGTCACCGAGGCTCCTCCAACCTGTATCCCTGAAGGCCCGCCGACGCCAAACGATCACCAAGAGCCAGGGCCAGACGCCCCGCGAGGTCGGCGTCCTCTTTCCCAAGCCCGTCTTCTGCCACGTCCAGCTCTACGTGGCTCTCTGTCGATCGGCAACCCCGAGGAGATATACTCATCTGGGTCGACGACTCCACGAAACTGGGACCAGGTGAACTTACTGGGGGTTTTAGAGTAAAGGGTTTTTAGAGTAAACTCAAAGGTTGGCGGCGCGTGCGGATCAAAGCAGCTGAGATTGGCGGAGGCGAGAGCGACGAGCTCAAAGGAGTGGGTGTGAGCTACGTGAACTTACTGACCAGGTGAACTTATATGAAACTTACTGGGATTAGGTGAACTTACTGGGGTTAGAGATTGGGACTACGTGAACTTACTGGCCTGCACTTGTCTTTTACTAAAGCACAAAGACAAGACCCCCATTGCAGGCAGTCACACAATCCCCCAAACTCCTGAACGTGGTACTTCCGCCTTTCCGCCGGCATCCCTCGCGTCTCAACACGCCCCACCAACGCTCCCCCTCCCGTCAGTCAACAACTTATCAAAAATTTAATCCTCCCCCCCTTTGCATGCAGCAGTGTACGCGTAGCAACAAAAAAACCTCCCCCTTTACTACTGTATCCCCCGACTCCTAAGAAGAGAACAACTTCGCAGAGGAACCCTACTAGGACAACAACACCATAAACACCGACACCGAGAAGAAGAAAAATGGATCTAATAATAAAGAAGGTATGAGGTCCGAAGGTCGGTCGGGGCTTCGGCCGCGGCGCGCGAGCAAGAAGAAGGTCGAGAAGGAGGAGGAGGTGGAGGAGGAGTCTTGTCTTCGACGGGAGAAGAAGGCGAAGAAAAAGAAGAAGGCGAAGGTGCGCGAGTTGATCGCGCATCCGCGAGACGGCAGCGGGCCTTCGTGGTTATTCACGTTCGGCGAGGCCGTGGAGCCGAGCTCGGTGGTCCAGTTCGGGCATCTCGAGGAGACCGAGGATGGTCGCGCGGAGGTGCTCGCGAGCGACGCGGTGCTGCTCGACGCGGCGAAGCGGGCGATCGCTCTCGGGGCGAGCATCGTATCGTTCGGAGAGTCGGGGGGCGGGAAGACGAAGCGGCTGTTGAGTTCGAGGGAGCGCGAGAGCCCCGTCGAGGCCCTGGGGCACGAGCTCGCGCGATGCGTGAGCTACTGCGAGCTGAGCGACGTCGCGGCGCTCGCGCAGACGAACCACGCGGCGCGGTCGCTGGTCGTCGGCTCGGTGACCGAGCTCACGATGACGACGTCGAGGTTTTTCACCGTGCTCGGGCAGGTTTTGCCCGACCCCCGACGGCTGGTCGCTCTGGACCTGACCGCCTACGCGTGGCTCTCGCACTCGGCGCCGGCGAGCCTGCCGACTGCGTGTCCCGCGCTCGAGCGGCTCGCGCTCCGCCAGGAGTACGGAAGCGGGCGCGACGGCGACAAGACGGACTTTTATGACTTTGTGTCGCGCGTCCAGAGGCGCGGGTGGGCGGGCCGGCGCGACTGGCGCGATTCGCGCCGCGCCTTCGTGCGGGACGCGCTGCTCGCGACCTTGGAGGGCTTCGCGGCCTCGGGCAGCCTCCGCGAGCTGTCGCTCTTCGTTGCCGACACCGAGTGGTTCCGCATGCTCTCGTCGGCGCAGCTCGAGGACGAGCGCGACGAGGAGGACAGCGAGACCGAGATGGACGACGAGATGACCCACCTCGCGGCGACGACGACGACGACGACGACGACGACGCGCGCGGGTACCTCCGAGCAGCCGCCGTTTGGCCTCGAGCTCAGGAGCTTGAGGGTCGAGTGCATGACGTACGCGTCGCGCTGGGGGGACGAGCAGCGCTTCGACATCTGCCTTAGGGCTTCGGACGTGCGACGGCTCCTGTCGCCAACCTCGCTCAGGCGCCTCGTCCTCGGGTCGAGCGTCCGCCTCGCGCCCGACCTGGTCGACTTGTTGACGGCGTTCGACCGCCTCGAGGACCTCCGCGCGCCGCGCCTCTTCGAGATCTCGGCCAAATCGCCGTTGTACTCGGCGCGCGCGGCCGTCCACTTCGCCGTCGACGCCGACACGGCGCTCAAGCGACGCGCAGCCTTGGTGGCCGGCCGCCGCGACCTCGTCAGACTCGACGTCGACGTGCCGCGCGCGCGCTTCCGGTCGCCGATGAATCTCGGGCGGCGCCTCGGCGCGCACGACGACCTCGCCGTCGCGCTCTCCGAGATGGAGGTAACCGTCAAGCAGGCCCTCAACGACTGCGTCGCCAGCTGCGTCCGGACAAAGGTTAAACTCCTCGCGCTCTCGTGCTCTGGCGAGGACACGACGACCGCCGCCGACGGCGCGTCGGCCTCGTGGGCGGGACGCGCCTACGAGAACAACAAAGTCGTCGACGCCGACGTCGCCGACGCGCGCCTCGATCCGACCTGCCGCGCCCTCCGCCTCGCGGGCCGCCTCGCGGGCCGTTACGCCTGCATGGCTGACTTCGCCCTCCTCGTCCAGAGCACGGGGGCCCTCGCGCTCGCGCCCCACCTCGCCCACCTCGTCGAGCTCAAGCTCGACCGCGTCGACATCTTCCCGCGACGCTCGACGTCCGCCGAGCCGAACAGGCTCGACCTCTCCAAGGCGGCTAACCTCCGGACGATCGAGATCAAGGAGGCCCGAAACGTCGACGAGTGCGCCTGCTTCGCCCTCCCCCGACTCCGCGCCTTCAAGTTCGCGCATTCGGGCGCGAGCTACTACGTCGACCACGGCCTCGACTCGATCCGCGTCGGGCCCGACTGTCCAAATCTCGAGACCCTCGTCGTCGACGTCGGCGGCTTGAGAATCAAGCCGACAGACCGACCCGACTCGAGGTCGGTCGTCCTCGCCGGGAGCCTCGACGCCCTCACCGTGCTGACCATCAAGAAGACCGAGCGCAAGGGTTCGCACGCGATCTTCCTCCCGCGACCCAGCATCGCGACGCTACGCCACAGGCAGAAAATTCTCGTGCCTCTCCACCCCGACGACCCGCGCCGAGCTTCCGCCGCCGCCGCATCCTCCTCCCTCGAAGACGCCACCGGAACCACCTCGGCGAGCGAGGACGACGAGGTTGGCTGCGCCGGCGACGTCGACGCGCCCTCGGCGTCGCGTAACAACGTCGACGTCAAGCCCCTCCTCGACAAGCACTTCGCCAACTGGTGGAAGAAGCTCGAGGCCTGCGAGCCATCGCCGCGCAAGTGCCTCGACCTCGCGCGAGAGCTCGCCGACGAAAACAATAACGACGACGAAAACGACGAGGAGGTTTCGGCGGCCAAGCGCGCGGCGCGCGACTTCATCCGGACGACGGCCCTCCAGGTGCGACGCGCCCACCTGTCGCAAGTGGACTGCTTCCTCAAAATAGACGACAGCCAGTCGCACCTCCTGGAGATCCTGCGCGTCAAGAGCGTCGACCTCGAGGTGTCGCGACAACGCGGCGGCGGCGGCGGCGGCGGCGCGTGGCCGCGCCTCAGCCCGAGCCTCCTCGACCTCAGCGCCGACGGCGTCGACGACGAGACGGCGACCGCCCTCTTCAAGGCCGTCGCCAAGGTCTCGGCGACGCTGAGTAACCTCCGCAAGCTTGAGCTCTGGAACTTCGAGGCGACGGGGGCCAAAAACCAGGCACAAACGGCGCTCACGCTCCCGCCCACGCTCCGCCACCTCGTCTTGGTCCCCGGACGCCAGACCAAGGCCCTCGCCCTCAAAGCAGCCACCACGGTCGAGGCGAGACTCATCGCGCTGCAGATCGGCGGCGACGGCCTCAAGACCGTCTCGCTTTCCGGCCCCATCTCGTGCCGCGAGCTCAAGCTCGAGACGCCCAAGCTCCCGTCGACCGCCCTCGACTCGATCTGCGCTGCCATACCGAGCCTCACAACCCTCGAACTCTGCGCCTGCAAGGCCCTCCAGGACGAGACCACCATTTCCCACGATTCCCTCGAGGAACTCTGCGTCGAGTCCTGCCTCCCGATCAAGACGCTCGTCGTTCAAGCGAAAAAGCTCCACGTTCTCGAAATCGCCAAACTCAAGAAACTCGAGAAAATTTCCATCCGAGCCCCCCAACTCCGCGACCTCACCATCGACGGCTGCACCCGCCTTGCCAACGACGCTATCGACGCTCACACCTCTTCCACCTTCGACTGCCTCACCAACATTCACGTTTCTATGTGCAAGCAGGTCGGCCCCAGCTTCTTCCAGTTCTTCGCCTCGTCGAAAAAACGCAACGAACTCCACATCACCATGCAGAGCTGCTGCCCCGCCTTCAAGCCCCGCGGCGCGACGAAAAGGTCCACCGTCGAATTGACAGAGACGGAGCTCTGGACGACCATGTGTGCCATCGGCGCTCGAGGCGCAGCCCCATACTGATCTGATCCGATCTTTCGATCCATTACCGGTCTCTACCCGCTCCCGTCTTCCGCTCCTCGTTGCTCACCTCTCTCTCCTCCCGCGCCCCTTCTCGTCCTTTTTGTTGATGCGCGCCCGCCTTGGAGCGTGGTGGCGACACATTGGCCTCCTTTCAGACGCATGCGTCCGCTTCTCCCGTTTAAACACAATTCGCACACCCGCGCGCTATACCGACCGCGCGCGTTTCTCTTGTAGAGAGTTTATTTATTACTCACGAGAACACCACCATGTGCCGACGACGCCGACGACGTATATTGCGTCGTAACAACGACGCGGCCCGTGTGTATTTTTTTTGCGCGCGCCGAGCCGTCGTGTCCGCCACCTACGAAGAATCTGAATTCTAGAAAGGGGGCCCGTTCCTTAAAGTCCCTTCTTCATTTTTTTACGCATGCGGAATTGAAGAAATAGAACGCGGACGACGCCAGAGGGAACGCCCAAGAATCGTGTCGGGCCGTCGTCGTCGTCGTCGTCGTCGGTTTCAATAAAGAAGGCGGGCGGCGGGAATCACGCGGCGGCGAGTATTTCAATTCTTTTTTGGGTAAAAACATCATAGAGGCGCACCCAGCAGCACGAGAAAAAGACGGCATGCATCGAGACATATGAGGCTCGAGAGGGGAAAGAGGCGCGAGCACAGGCCGTCGGGAGGGTCCCCTCGCCATCGAGGAGGAAGGACCCTCAGAATTCGGTTTGTTTGGTGGAACACGTCAAGGGACGGGTCTTAACCTTGTTGACCTCGTCTTTGTCGGCGCCGGCAGCTATAGCCAACGCGGCGAGCTCCTCGATCTTGGCCTGGAGCGCGCTCGCGTTCAAGCACTGGAGGTGGAGGGCATTCGTGGCGAGAAACGAGGCGTCGTCCTTGTCCTCGACGGCGTCGAGAATATCCTTCTCCCAGCCCTTCTCCCAGGACGAAACTTCGTCGATCCGGGTCTTCTTGGAGACCGGAGCCTCCTCGTCCTCGCTCGAGGAGACGACGCTGCACTTCTCGAGGAGCTGGGCGTTGAGCGCCTTGAGCTCTTCGACCTCGAGCACGAGGCCGTCGACCTCCTGCTCGAGGATGCGCTGGTGCTTCTCGGCGACGAGGGCCTGTTCCTCGCGCGCGGCCTTTTCTTCTCGCCTGATATCGGCGACGGCCTTGCGGCTCGCCATGAGCACCTCGGTGTAATAGCCCATGACCGGCTCGAGGCGAGGCTCCGCGACGTTGGCGCCGTGCTTCGCGATCGCCGCGACGATCACCTCGGGCACCTGCTGCACCTTTTTGGGAAAGTGCCAGAGGGCGCGCCCATTGGCGGCGACACACGACACGGCGAACGCCGAGTCGCGCCGCAACGACTCGGCGGCGAACTCGAGGACAGCCGGGTTCTCAGTCGCGGCGGCGAGAACTACCTCGCGGTTCTCGCGAAGGGCATTTGTCGCGTACTTGAGCGCCGACGGATTCTTCGCAAGCGACTTTATTATGTTCCGCACAGCCGCGTTGCGCTTGCCGTCCGATGAAGGCCCCTCGGATGAAGCCATGAGACGCACGAGTGGTTGAGTGGTTGTTAAGTTCAGCATGTATGTGTCATTCCGCGGTGCACCGGTTCGAGACTGCTTACGTATACATCCTTCAACCACCCCCCCCTCTCTTTAGCGTACGAAAGTCGACCTTTAAAATTCCCAAAAAATACGAAAAAAAAAAAATCGGCCTTCAATAATGCATGCAAAAAGTTGTCAGCGTTGCACTTTTACTCTAAGTTAAGGGTAAAGTAAGGAGACTTTATTACTCTGAGGTGAGGGGGGCAAAGTAAATAAAAGAAAGTGAAATTTAATAGACACGCAGGCAGTCTTTTTCGTATATGCGCCGAATCCGTCAGCTCACATCACTAACGGGTAAAGTAAAACCCTTGACTCGAGAGGGATCGAGAGGGGTATAAAGTAAAAGGTAAAGTAGAGATTGGGACTAGGTGAACTTACTGGCCTGCACTCGTCCTTACTACGTAATAGTGTGTCCGTCGTAGGTGGTGGCCAAACACAAGCAGAGGCAATAATAGTGGAAGTAAACAACAACTCGCAAAAAATGAATGGGGTGTGCTCCACAAAATCTCAAATCGCCGAGGGGAGTGACGAAGGTTCGAAACGTCGAAGAAAACCGATCGATCGTCAAGGGTCAGCGATTTGGAGGAGAGCGTCCGCGGGGAGCGCGCCGTCTTTGCCGGCGGCGCGCCAAAAGGTGATGGCGGCGTGTTTCGGAGGGCCTCGTTGGCCGATGGGGGGAACGAAGTTGGCCAGGATGTTTTCGAATTCGCCAAAGCTGAGCTTTGTCTTTGGACCGAGGAGTGCCGCGAGCGCGGCTCGGCAGTTGTCATCGTGGAAGCGAGCCTTGGCGTAGTCGGCGTACAACCCTCGGACGGTTGGAAAGTGAGAGAGCGGGAATTCGGAGGCGTGGGCCTCCATAAACTTGAGCGTGGCTTCGTCGGCGTCGAGGATTTTGAAGGCGTGCCCCGACGCGATGACCGACGTGCCGACGAGGGGCGCGTCGGCGAGCTCGACCTTGGCGAGGAAGTTTCCGCCAACAATACCCGAGTTGCGTCTCGGCGGCTCTCTGACCTGAATAGTACCGTCTGCGATGTCGTAGAGGAGGACAAAGACGCGTCCGATATCCTCGTGTTTTGGCTCGGCGAACTCGGCGCGATACCTCAACAAGACCGCCTCGGAATTTCGCGGACGCGCCTTTCGAGCGAGCGATCCGTCGCGCGACGACGACGACGTTAGCGAGTCTCCGTCGCTGCCTAATGGCGCCCTATGGCTCGTTTTCGTCGTCGTCGTCGTCGTCGGGAGGACCTCCGCGACGACGGGCGGGAGGAGGCGCGGCGCGAGGTCGACTCCGGCCTCCTTTTGGTAAAAAGCCCTGGTCGATCGGTCGGCATCGATGAGGCGGACGGGCCGCGCGTAGACGTCGATCTCGCCGCCGACTCTGAGGTCGGTCCAATGGTAGAAGCCCGTCGTTTGCTTGGGGAGCTTTGCCCGTTTCAGAAAGAGCGGCGAGCGCTCGCGGCCAGAATTTGGCGCGTGGACGGTCAAGATTTCGATCGTGTTGTCGTAGAGGAAGTAGTGGAGCTTGAAGAGCTGAACGTCACCGTAGAGAGACTGGCTGTCGTCCCAATAGCAGTAGAATCGCAGCACGCTCGTGCCATACTTGAGGAACCCAGATCTCCCCGAGTTGTCGACCGTGTTTCCCAGAGCTGCCTCGGCAAACACCTTCATGGGGTTCTTCTGGATGTTGTGCGACACTCTTGGGTTTTTGCCCGTCTCGCGCGATGTCAACTCCTCGCGGAGCGCCTCGTACCGATCGATCGGCGGGAGCTCGTCCGAGGCGGGCTCCCCGCGGTGCTCGGTCAGGAACGCGCGCGTCGACGCGTTGCAGCCGTACACGTAAAACGTGCGCCCGTATAGTTCGACGGCGCTCCCGACTTCGATGTCGTCGAGCGTGAAGAACTCGTCACCGTGCGGCTTGGGGACGCGGTGCCGCTTCATGAAGTTTCCCTGCGGCACGCCCGAGTTCTCGAGCTTGGGCTCGACGATCTGGATCGAGTCGTCGCAAACGTAGTAGTACAGCTCGCACCGCCGCACCCGACACGTCTCGATCGACGAGTTCTGCACCGCTTCCTTGAAGTATGCGTAAAAGCACAAAACCCTTCCGCCAAAATACGACCCGCTCGTCTGCGGCCGCCTCGACGGCGCGTCGGTCGCTTTCCCAAAGCTCCGCAGCGCGAGCGACGTCGCCGAGTTCGACGCGACCAAATCTGATTGGCGCGCAGCTACGGCGTGCCGTGCTTCGGTCAGAAACATATGCCTGTTGATGTACTTCATTGTCTGCTTCTTGTTTCCTGTCGCGTGCCGGTTCGACCGAAACCCCGGGAGCGACGGCAGCGCCTCTTCGGGCTCCCACGCCGTCAACGTCGTCGACGCACCACCCGGACACGCCTCCATCTTCTCGAGCAGGAAGCCGACTAGACCTCCAACGTCAAATATTCTTCGACGCCAAACAACTCCTCCATCTTCTCGGCAGCGACGCGCTAATAACGCCAAATCTTGTGTCTGACGTAACCATTCAACTACAGGTCCGTTCTATTAAGTATTGTTGTCGTTGTTGTTGAGACGATGATGATGACCTCGGCAGGGCAATCAATCAAGCAAGCGCCCAAAGATGTGCGTGCGCGCGCCAACTAAAAATGTCTCACAACGGCCGCAGCACTCCCGTGGTTGGGCCAATGACTCTCGAAGCAGCAGTTTTACGACGACGACGACGACGACGACGACGACGACAGCTTTTCTTAATTTGATCAACATGAGGCTTCGACTCTATGATGAGGTGCGTCACGATAAAAAGTTAGATCGAGATGAGAGGGACAGCTTCGAGTCTTCTGTTGGTACTTTCATCAAAGTCCACGAGGGGAGACCGTCGGGGTGCTTCGCGGCGGTAGCGCATGCGCGCCTTGGAGACAGCTGCTAGGAACACCATCGATGCGGTCACGGCCACAACGCCGGCAGGGACGAAGAAAGAGAAGGGAGCACCATTGGTGGTCACGGAGGCAGCAGCGAGTGGCATCTTTCGCACGGAGTTCCAATCGCACCAGTAGTCGATGTCTTGCATGAAGTTGCCTCTGTTGTAGTCGGTAATGAGCGTGGTATTGTAGTGCGTGATGACGGCGTGACACGCCTCGTCGATGCCGCCGCGCTCGTCGACGCACATGTAGCAGAAGGCGTGCGTGTTGCAGTGCCCGTGGGGATTGTTTGGGGTTTTCTCTTTGGGATACTCGGGGAGGTGTGGCGGTCGGTCGGCACTGCTGGCCGTAGGCATCGACGCGGAAAAGTTGTTGGCGCAGACGTCATCGAGGTTGAGGAGCGCCTCGTACGCACAAATGAGGGACCAGGACGATTTGGTCGTCGCGTTGTAGGTGTCTTTGCAGAGATCGGCGTAGAGAGGCGTTTCCAGCATGTGGTACTCGTACTCGGCATGGTAATCGGCGACGTTACAATGATGGGACGGGTAATACTCGTCGTCGTCAAACATGTTGCAGTTACTCGCAATCTCCGCGAGATAGGCATCGTCAATTCCCCATGACGACCACTCAAGGTACGCTGCTTCGAAGGGCTGTGGAGGCATCGTCACCCAAAAAATATGTGGCAACGAGCCAGGGTTAGTTATTAGTTTCGGAGGAGGAGACGACTTTAATCATGTGGCGCCCGCTTGTTGTGGCGGGAGTGGTGGCCGTCGTGACGGCGGACCTCCACCCAAACTGCGCGGGATGGGCGCAGGTTGGTGAGTGCACGGCGAACCCGAACTACATGCTTCCGAACTGCCCCGAGGTACGCCTCGTTCAACTTGTTGACGACGACGACGACGATGTCTAACCTTCTTAGGCTTGCGCAAAATTCGCGGGGCCCAACTTCGCGCCGGCGGCATCCTTCTACGACCTGTCGGCCACCACGTCCTTTGGCGAGCGCCTCGACTTTGCGTCCCTCGAGGGCAAGGTCGTCCTCGTCACCAACGTCGCGTCGCTCTGAGGCGACACCGACAGCCACTACGGAGCGCTCGTCGAACTCTACGACACGATGCCCGGACCCTTCGAGATTCTCGCCTTTCCCTGCAACCAATTCGGCAACCAGGAGCCTGGCACTTGCGAGGACGTGGCTCGCTTCGCCAAGCAAACCTACGGCGCTCGCTTCGCGATTCTCGAGAAGGTCGACGTCAACGGACCCAACACCCATCCTGTCTTCCATTACCTCAAGTCTGTCACCAACACGCCGGTCATTCACTGGAACTTCGGCGTCTACTTCCTCGTTGACAAGGCGGGCAAGGTTACCGCCTATCCTCGCGTGCACCCGGCTAACCTCGCGTCGACGATCCGCAGAGAGCTCTAACTAGCACCACCATATCATCTACCCGCGCCGCGGTCCGAGGGCACCATGACGCCACTACGCGATACCTGGGACGTCGTCTCTGGCCGACACTGCGCTCGGCGGCGCGCGGGCGCTCTAGAATATAGAATGTGTCTCCGCCTACCTTGGTACGGTGGTGGTGGTGGTGGTCGGAGGATATCGTAAAATTTTGTGAGCCCTCAGGCGGTCGCAGCAGGGTTTCGGGTCGTCGCAGGGTTTTGACGGTTTGAAAGAAAGCTTGTTAACGGCGCGCGCGTCCCCCAAGTTGCAGCGGTGCTCGAGAGGAGGAGCACCAAGTCCCGCATCGCCCCGCACTGGCACATATTATGGCCATGATGAAGGAGAATGTAGAGAACTGCGTGTCCCCGAGCGAGCGGGTGGGGACGTTCTCTCGCGTCGAGAAGACGCCGGAGTCGCCGGGGAGCGCCGATCAGGCGACGCACGAGATGTTCACGATGTGCTTCTCACCGCCTCGACACACCAAAGCCCGCGTGACCTTTGGGGGCAAGCTGTTCTCGGGCGAGGACACGCAGGAGGAGCCGACGCTGCGCGAGCGGCGCCAGGGGACGCCCGCGTCCAAGACGGACGCGAACAACGAGCTGCGCGAACTCAACGACGCGATCAGCGCCGAGAAGCGCAAGATGGAGCGGTACACCAGGCTCGCCGAATCTGCGGGGCGGTCCTCGCTGAGCGGGTCGCCCGCGCCGTGGCGGCTCCTGCCCTGCCGCGAGGCGCTGACGCCGCGAGACACCGAGTCGCGCGAGGCGGCGCGCCACGTAGCCGCGTTGCGGCTCCAGACGTTGCTGCACCACAAGCGCGCGCAGCGCGCCTTCGCCCAGACCGTCAAGCTCGAAAAGGCCGAGCGCGCGCGGCGCGACGCCCTCGAACGGGGCGAAAAGGACGCTCGCGTCCTGGATTTCCACCAGCGACGCGTCGAGGACCAACTGAGGTTTCAGCTCGCTTCGGCGGAGCGCGAGCGCGCCGCGCTCGAGGCCAAGCTCAAGGCCGCCATGGATGACAACGCCAAGCTCAGGGAAGATCTTCTCAACGGTCCCTCGCAGGAGGGAGAACAGCAGGAGGCCATCGCGCGAGTCGTCGTCAACGACGATCGGCGCGGACGAGAAATCGAGGCGCTCGGGGCCGAGGTCGAGGCACTCAAGGCGGCGCGGTCCGACGAGCGGGAGGCGCTCGAGGCGGAACTCGAGGCGCTGACGACGTCCAAAAACAGCGAGATCGAGGCCCTGCGAGCCGAGGTCGACGAGGAGAAGTCGACGTCGCGGCGCGAGCGCGAGGAGCGCGAGCTGGCGTCCGCGCGGCGGATCGCGTCGCTCGAGCGCGACCTCGACGCGGCGATCGGCGAGCAGCGCCGCGTCGTCGAGGAGGGCGAGGCGTTGCGTCGCGATCTCGTGGCCGAGTTCGAGGCGCGGCGCAGCGATCTCGAGGCCAAGTTGGAGGCGCGGCGACGCGATCTCGAGGCGAGCGTCGAGGCTCGGGTCGAACGCGAGGCGCGGGAGGCGACGCGGCGCGCGCTCGATGCCGAGGAGGCGCGACAGCACGCCGAGGCATCCTTCGAGGCCGACAGGCGGGCCTGGGACGCCGTACGCCGCACGCTCCACAACCGCGTCGTCGAGCTCCGCGGCAATATTCGGACGTTCGTGCGCGTGCGGCCGGCGGTCGACGTCGCGAAAACGGGACAGCCAGCGGCAACCTCTGTCGCGTGCCCGCGGCCGCCGGCTGGCGCGTCGGGCGAGATGGTCGAGGTCCCCGAGACCGTGGCCGCCGGCGGTCCGCCGCGCAAAGCACGCACGTTCCGGTTCGCGTTCGACCGCGTGTTCTCGCCCCGAGCCGACCAGGCGACCGTCTTCGCCGAGGTCGAGCCCTTCGTACGCTCGGCAATCGACGGCTTCGCCGTGTGCGTGTTCGCCTACGGCCAAACCGGCAGCGGTAAGACCCACACGACCCTCGGATCCCCCGAACACCCGGGAATCCTCGGAAGGTCGCTCGACCGCGTCTTCGAGGCGATCGCCGACCTCGAGCCGCGCTGGCGATTCGACGTCCACGTCGAGATGCTCGAAATCTACCTCGAAAAGGTCTACGACCTACTCGCGTCCGACGACGGAGCCCCGCTCGTTGCCTGCGACCAGGGCGATCAGGTCCCAAAGATTGCGAACCAGACGCGCCTCCCGGTCGACTCGCCCCGCGCGGCCGCGGCCGTGCTCGCCAAGGCGCAAAAAAGGCGCAAGGTCGGCGCGACCAAGTCAAACGCCAACTCGAGCCGCTCCCACTGCATCTTCTCGCTTCGCCTCAACGGTACCGATGGCGTCGAGACCTCCAGCGGCGTCTTTAACCTCGTCGACCTCGCGGGCTCCGAGCGGCTCTCGATTTCCGGCTCGAACGACGACAAGCGCCTCCTCAAGGAGGCCCAGGCCATCAACTCCTCGCTCGCCGCCCTCGGCAACGTCATTTCCGCCCTCTCCTCAACGCCCCCCGCATCCCACGTCCCCTACCGCGACTCGAAACTCACTTTTCTCCTCCAGCCGTTCCTCGGCGGCGACGCCAAGACCCTCGCGATCATCAACGTGCGTTCCTTTTTTTCGACGACTAGAGCTCGAGTTCCCCCTCGCAGGTCGCGCCCGAGACCATTCACGAGCGAGAAACCCTCTGTTCGCTGCGGTTCGCCCAGAAAGTTTCGCGCTGCGTGCCGACGACGACCTCCTCAACGTCATCATCGGCGAAACCGATGGCGACGACGACGACGATGACGACGACGACCAAGTAGACGTAGCAGTAGCGCAGTGGAGTACACGGACCGGGAACGAGTGCGCTACTGCTTTCGTCCTCGCTCGAACAACGCTCGTAACAACAACAAATCACTTCGTGCCGAGCAGCAGCAGACGGGTGGGTGATCAAACACCCCACCCTAACCCTAATTACTTTATGCCGTCGTCGTCGGAACGTGGAACGCTCCTCGCAGGTTCGTCGTCGTGGTCTTTTGGTGCGGGAAGGGTACGAACGAATGATGCAACCGCAGAGCGGCGCGCTCGGTTGATGGTTCTCTAATTTGTGAGGAGGAGGATGTATTGCGTGTCGGAGCTCGAGTTGTTCGAGGCCGCCGTGGTCGTGGGCGTGGTGGTCGGGTGCTTCGCGGTCCAGATCGCCCTCGTCGAACGGCGGAAGCGGCGGAAGCAGGCCGCCGCGATGAAGGCCGACCCGATGTTCGAGGCCGCCATGCACGAAGCCAAAGCTGCGACGGCACGACAGCCCTTATTGAGCAAGTTCTTTGGGGGAATCTTGGAAGCGACTTCGTTTGAAGAGGCCGTCGCCGCGTGCCTCGCCAACAGGTTCGCGGGCAAGGGAGTCTCGCGGACCGACCTCTTCGCGGCGTGCCGCCGCGCACTGAGCGATCCCTACTTTAGCGAGCACGGCTGGCCCGCTGGGACGTGCATTCGGCGCGACTGCCTCGCCGTGATGGAGCGAGACCCGGCCTGCGACGCGCACGTCGACGTCTTGTTGTACTTCAAGGGCTACGCGGCGATCCAGGCGCACCGAGTCGCGCGCTGGGCGTGGGACCACGACGACAAGCACCTCGCCCTCTGGCTCCAGTCGCGCGTCTCCGAGGTCGCGGGCATCGACATTCACCCGGCGGCCGAGATCTCGTGCGGCGTCATGTTTGACCACGGCACGGGCGTCGTCATCGGCGAGACGGCCGTCGTCGGCGATGGCTGCACGCTTTTGCACGGCGTCACGCTCGGGGCGACCGGCAAGGACCGGGGCGACCGGCACCCCAAAATCGGCAAGTACGTCCTCATCGGCGCGGGGGCCTCCATTCTCGGCAACATCCATGTCGGCGACGGCGCCAAGGTCGGTTCGGGGGCCGTCGTCCTCCGCCACGTGCCCTCGGGCGCGACCGCCGTCGGCGCGCCCGCAAAAATCGTCGGCCGTGCCAAGGAGGCGCGCCCGGCCGAAGAGTCAGACAACGGCCTCGTCAACGTCATCCCCCAGCGCGGCAACGACGACGACGTCGCCTGCGTCTGGAGGGAAATTTCCAAGCACGCCAAGCCCCAGGCGCGCGCGATCGGCGTTTCCGCCTTTTCGAAGGCCCTCGCCGAGCACGGCGTCCCGCTCAAGGACATCGGCGAACTCTTTTTCCAGCTCGACGCCGACAACGACGGCCTCGTCTCGGAAAACGACCTCAAGGAACACTTCCCCCAGAAGGCGCAGCAGTACTGCGCCGGCTGCGCCTGCCCCCGTAAGCGCGCCCTCCTCGCCGACGCCATCTGCACGGCCATCTGCAAGAACTCCGCAAGCCCCACCTGGAAGTCCTGCACCAAGGACCTCGCTCAGCCCCCAAAGCCTGCTATGCTCGTCCCGCCGGTCGCTTGACTCGGAGACCTCGGTTTCTCGAGCGAATGAACTCCACGCGAGAGAGATAGATAGATCGATCGACCGATCGACCGATTTATTTATTTATTTATTTATTTAGCCCGAGGGGGCTCGAGCTAAGTACCTCGTGGGTGCCCTCTTTTCTTTCTACCACGCGGCGGCGATCTCGAACTTGGATGATGATGATGTTGTCTCTGTCAACAACCACGACCCCCTCGATCAACGTCATACTTAACAACAATATAATAACCCGCGCGTGCACATGCGCCATGTCGCGTTCAACGGCGAGTATGTGCGCGCCGCGGCGGCGTCCGGCGTGCGACACGACGGGCGCGGGGTCGCGACGGCGGGCGAGGTGGAAGTGCGGCTGATCCGGGGCGAGGGTGTTTCGGTGGCGGAGGTGGCGCTACAGAGCGGCAGTCGCGTCGTGTGCAGCGTGACCTGCGGGCTCGTCGCCCCAGACGCCGCGCGGCCGCTCGAGGGGCGCGTGAGCGTGTCGGTGGAGGCGTCGGTTCTTGCGACCGACGGCGGGAGCGGCGGCCCACGACCGCACTGGGTCGTCGAGGTCGAACAGCTCGTGAGCCGACTCGTGCGGGACTGCGACGTCGTCGACCGAGACGCGCTGTGCGTCGTTGCTGGCGAGTGGGTCTGGAGCGTGCGGTGCGACGTGCACATCCTCGCGAAACGCGGCAACGCCGCCGATGCTGCCGTCCTGGCCGCGGTCGCCGCGCTCCGCCACGTCAGACGCGGTCGCGTCGAGCGTTTGGAAGACGGCGCGGTGCGGACGCGCGGTCTCGACGAGGATCCCGAGCCCCAGGGCCTCCCGCTACTCCACGTGCCGCTCAACGCGACCCTCGCCGTCCTCGACCTCGAGGCCCCCGTACTCGTCGTCGACCCGACCGAGGCCGAAAACGCCGCCGCCCTTGCGATTTTCTGCGTCGCCATGACCCCCCACCACCGGATCTGCGCCTTCCAGAAGATGGGCGGGGCGCCGGTGGAGGCGGACCTCTGTCTCCAGTGCGTCGCCATGGCAGCCCCGCGCATCGCCGACCTCGAGGCGCGGCTGCGCCAGGAGCTAGACCGCGCCGACCACCACTGGCGGGAGGCGCGAATCAAGCGCCTCGGGGCACAATAATATATCCTCCGAATCACCATCATCATCATCATCATCATCAGGGTTGATGTGGTTTGTGTGGGCGCCGTTGGCGTGGAGCCTGACATCGCCGCCGTCCAAGGGTGCTCGGCGGGTGTGGGTGTGGGCGCGCGAGCGGCCGCGGATGATCGCCGCCGTGGGGGTGGGCGGCGTGGTGGCGACCTCTGAGCCCGCGCGTCGAGCGGCGCGGTTCCAGGCGGGGATCGCGTTGATCCTCGCTCAGTACGCGGCGTGCTACGCGGTGCGCGGGTCGATGGCCGAGACCCACGAGGCGACGAGCCGGCAAATCGAGGATCTCGTGGGGGTCCTGGGCGGCGCGTACGTCAAGGCCGGGCAGCTCGTGTCGACCGCGTTTCCCGAGGTGCTGCCCGAGGCGTGGGTTCGGCGCCTCGAGACCCTCGTCGACGACGCGCCGCCGCGGCCGTGGCGCGAGACGTGCCGCGTGATCGAGGCCGAGCTCGGGCAGCCCGTCGACGCGGTGTTCGAGGCCTTCGACCTGCGACCGCACGCGGCCGCGTCGGTCGGCCAGGTCCACCGTGCGGTCTACGGCGGCAGGCCCGTCGCCGTCAAGATCATGTACCCCGGCGTCGACCGGCTCATGATGACCGACCTCGGCAACATCCGCCGCGTCGTCCGCGTCGTCAAGCCGGCGCTATTGCCGGCGGTCGACGAGTTCCGCGAACGAGTGCGAGGCGAGTTCGACTACGCTCGCGAGGCGCGCCGCATGGACCACGTCGCCGCCTACCTCGCCAATCAAAAGCGCATCGTCGTGCCGCGCTCCGTCCTCGCGACGAAGCGCGTCCTCGTCATGGACTGGCTCGACGGCGTCTCGCTCCGCGACGCGCTCCGCGCCGATTACGAGCGCGCCGTCCGAAGGCCCGCGCTCTGGCGCGCGTGGGCCCTCTACCGCCTCCGCGCTAGGGGAAGAAAAGCCCTCGCCCTCGTCGCGCGGGCCAACGCCGACATGATCTTCATGGACGGACACTTCAGCGCGGACCCCCACGTGAGTTTCGGTTTTTGTGTCGCGAGACGACGCTGTTTATCGTAGCCCGGTAACGTCCTCTGCCTCAACCACCCCAAGGGCGCGCTCGGCCTCATCGACTACGGAAACTTCAAGACCTTCGACGACATTGAACGAAGACGCATCGCTGCGCTCTACGTCGCGCTCGCCGCGAGCGACCGACCCGCGATCGTCGCCGCGATGGCCGACCTCGGCTTCAAGTCGCGACGCATGGACCCCGACTTTATCGTCGCCTTCGCCACGCAGTGTTTTGACAGAAATATCGTCGACTGCTCGCCATATAAATTCCTCCAGTCCCTCGAGACCCAGGACAAACTCCTCACAATTCCCAAGGGTTACATGCTCGTCGCCCGCGTCTCTCTCCTCCTCCGCGGTCTCGGCCGCCGCCTCGGCTACGACCTCTCCTGCGCCCAGCTCTGGCGAGACCAAGCCATTCGGGTCGCCTCCGAAGCGCGTTGCTAGCTTTACAGGTACAAAGGAACGAGCGAACAACAACACGCGGTGGGTTTTGATTTAAAACTGCGGCTCTATCCACACTGTCGAGGTCGTTTTCTTCTCGAGGTCGTCGTCGGGTCCCGATGATGAGATCTCGCTGTTCTTGTTGTTGTTGTTGTTGTAGCTTTATGATTCCTCACGCTCGACGCGTGCCGCCCTCTCTGTGTGCGCGCGTGTGTGTGTATGTATGAAAGCCGAGATGGTGGCGATGATGATGACCTCGTATGTGACAGAAAGCAACAGCACGAAAAGCGGTGGGGTCTTGCTTGGGCGGCCTTACACCTTGAGCTGCTCGAAGCCAGCAGCGTAGTCGACGACAATGCAGGTGTCGTACTTGGGATGCGGCGTGAGCGGCGAGCAGCCGACAGTGGTGAAGTTTGGATTGAGGATGGTCTTGCGGTTGCGGCGATCGTACTTGCCTGAGAAGAAGAAGAAGAAGAAGAAGAAGAAATAACGATTACGCAAAACAGAGGCGGCATCGCACCGTCGTCGATGAGCATTGCGAGGACGATGTCGGCCGGCGACTCGAGCATTGTGCCAAAGGCCTCGGCGCAGGCAGAACACTTGCCATGACGTTTCATTCGCGTCGCGAGGTTGGCCCCGTCGAAGCCGACCGCGTCGAGCACGCCGCGCTCGCCTGTGCGACGTGAAGCGCTCGACGCGAAGCGCCACGGACTCACTCAAATCGCGCGCGTGCTCCGTCGCGGCACGACTGATCGCGTAGTTAAGCCTGCAAAGAAAGGCGCGTTGCGACCAATTAAGGG
The DNA here is from genome assembly GCA_029834535.1 of Chrysophaeum taylorii. Lineage (NCBI taxonomy): Eukaryota > Pelagophyceae > Pelagomonadales > Pelagomonadaceae > Chrysophaeum > Chrysophaeum taylorii. The sequence goes on along the minus strand of JAQMWT010000553.1, from coordinate 120,410 downwards.
GAAACGACGCACTCGAGAGCGGCGCAAGGAGGGGAGTTAGCCAGCGTCGCGAGGAGATCGTTGACAGCAAAGAGCCCTTCTTTGGTCGGCATTTCCTTGCCGCCGATGACGAGCGAGCGGCCGCGAGCCTTGGCCAGGAGCGGCCGCACGCGCTCGGCAGCGTACTTGGCCGGTTTGGTTCGGGCAAAGTTGTGCTCGTCGACGACCTTGTCCTCGAAACTGGTCATGTCCTTCGTGGTGCCCTCGCCGACGACCTCGGCCGCGCGGTGAAAGAGCTCCCTGTGCGCCGCGTCCTTTGATTTGGCCGCTTGCGCGTCGAGCTGGGCGGCGCGGTTGTTGCGTATGAGTTCTGCCTTCTTGAAGAGGCGCATGCGCTCCGAGTCGATCGTCGACGGAGCTTTGGCGCTGCTCGCGACCGACGCCGGCGTCGACGGCGGTGGCGATGCTGATCGCGATGCCGTCGTCGGCGTCGCCGGCGCGCGGTGTTGCGTCGGGGTGGCGACCCCTTCCGAGTTACCTCTGGACGACGCCTCCAAGGGAGCTGGCTCGAGCGTCGCCGCGGCCGCCGTCGGACTGGTGGCCTCCGACGGAGGAGGAACCGACGCCGGCTCACTCTTGGCGGGGGTACCTGCTCGGCCGCGGCCATTGGCGTTCCACGTGTATTTTCCAATGCCGTGCTTGCGGCTGTCGTGGAACCCGCCCTCGTATAGGTCTCCGCACGTGTAAACGTAGGTGCCAGTTCCCTCGTACTTGCCCTCGTCCCACATGCCGTCGTACTGGGCACCGCTCGCGTACACGACGAGACCCTGTGATTGATTGAGCTTTTCTCACAACAAAAAAACAAGAAATCGCGACACACCTTTCCGTGACGTTTGTTGCGAAGCCACTCGCCCTCGTAGATAGCGCCGTTCGCGTATTGACAGCGGCCGTGGCCCGACTTGTCGAAGTTTTCGAATCCGCCCGTGTATGTCCGGCCGTCGGGGTACCGAATCGTCCCCTGCGTCAGTCAAAATTATGATTCGCGCGGGCCGCACCGACCTGGCCGGAGATCGCGTCGTCGACCCAGTCTCCTTCGTACCGCGCGTCGTTCGTTCCCGCGAAGACTCCATGTCCGTTCTTGCGGCCCTCGGACCACTCGCCGTCGTACGAATCGCCGTTCGCGTACGTCAGCTTCCCTACGGTACGAGGGTTTCCCGCGTCTCTCGGGAGACGACGTACCAAATCCGTGGAATTTACCCTCTCGCCACTCGCCTTCGTAGACGTCCGAGCTCGCGAAAAATAAAGTCCCCGCTCCGTGCATTTTTCCATTTTCGAACCCGCCGTCGTACCGGCTGCCGTCGGGAAACATCAATTTCCCCTGCGGGGCCTGTTTCCCCTCCTCGTAATACACCTCGAGGCTCGCCCTCGCCGGCGTCGCCTCCACGGCCGCCGGCGAGTCGTGCTTGTCCAGCCGCGAGTATGCGTCGTCGTTCGAGCTCCCATCCTCCTCGAAGTCGTCGTCATTGCCCGGCGTTTCGGGGGGCGCCGGCGCCAGACTTTGCACGCGCGACAGCCACATACTTTTGCCTCAGACCTCGTAACGTGATTTTTTCGGACGCAACGCTTACCCTCTTTCTCTCTGGCAAACTACGCATCCCTTGTATCCCTCTTACCCCACCCACACTGCGCTACCTCACTCTTAGTAGTCGTAAAGACAAACAACATCCACACACACACACCCTCTTAGCAGTCGACATTTAAAGACAAACAACATCCGACCGTATCCTACCACGTCATCACACATCGCATGGCCGTCTCTACTTCTCGGCGCCAAAAAAGGCGCCAGCTGGAGGAGAAGAAGGCGGCCGAGGAGAAATTGGCGGCGGAGAAGGTCTTCTCCTCCTCCTCCTCCGTGACCACCGAGGAGCTCTTCGAGAAGTTCATGCAGCTCGACGTCGACGCGAGCGGGCGAGTGTCGAAGCGCGAGCTCGCACGATTCTTGGCGGGCGACGACTTGAAGCACTCGTTCATCGTCGAGTTCCCGACGGCCGACACGGGGATCTCGTGGGGGGACGGCCCGGACGGGCGCGTCGTGGTGAGCGCCATCGAGCCCGGCTCGCCGGCGGCAGAACACCCCGACGTATCGGTTGGCCTCGCGCTCGCGACGGCGAACGGGCAGGACCCCGCACCAGGGGGTGCCAAGGCCGTGCGGCGATTGTGGCAACAGTTTCACGTCCACGAGCCGACGACCCTCGAGTTCTACGAGCCCTGGCTCATTACGCACGACTTTGCGAATCTCCTCGACGTCGAAATCGAGCCGCAGGCCGGCGACGACGAGACGGACTCGGCGTACTCGCGGAAGCACGCGCTGTTTAGCCACTTCCATCGTACCTCTCAGAAGCGGCCGCTTCTTTTTTTGGGGGGAGGTCGCAGCTCGGGCACTAGCAGCGCCGCGACGATTTCGACGGGCGCGGTCGTAGCGACGGCACGCCTCGCGTCGCGCGCGTACGCCGAGCCAATCGACGTCGAGCTCGCAATCGGGGAGGCTTTGTTTGAGGCGGCACCTGTTTATTTCAATCCCGAAACAGCAGTTTCGATCGACGCCAAGGAGCAGACGTTGACGATCGCGACGAAGAACTGTGCCAACATCCGGGTGATGGCGACCGCGGGGCCGTCGCGCTTTGCGTCCGTCCATCGCCACCTTGGATTTCCCAACGAGCCTCAAGCCGCCAAGCCCACCCAAACAAGCGCCTCGCGGCGACTTGCGTGTCTGCGGCTCGGATTCCGCGAGAGCGCACACGTCCGCACGTTTACCGACGAGCTCTTGATCGAGTTCGACAGCAATCAGAACAATTGGCTCGAGTTCGACGAGTTCAGGTTATTGTACAAGACGCACCTTCATTCTGCGGCGGCAGTCGAAGCGCTCCGAGAGCGCGTCAAGGTCCGCTTTCGCTCCGACGAGGAGCTCCGGCTGCTCGCGGAGCAAGAGGAGCATCGCCGACGGCGCGAGACGTTTCGGAAAAACCTCGAGGAAAGACGCGACCGCAACCGCAAAATTCGCGACCAGCAAAAACAGCGCATGGAGGCCGAGATGTACCGTGACTGTGATCACCAAATGCGCCGACGCCACTACGACCGTGTTGCAGCACAACTCGGCATTCTTAACGAAGGCGACGGGGACGACGTCGCGGAGCGGCGCCGGGACGATCGCGCCGACGCGAGTGTCGTCGTCGTCGAGGAACAACGACACCACGAGGACGACCGCCCGTTGACGCGAAAGCAGAGACGGAACCTCGAGCGGCGGTTGCAGCTGACGCGCCGCGACGCGCGGCTGCAAAGGGAGGCCGAAGCTGAGACTCGAGCCAGGCGCCGAGCGGCCGAGGTCGCCGAACGGCGGCGCCGCCAGCACGCGAACCATCTGACAGACCTAGGATTCTTAAACGTGTTCTCGCGAGATGGCGCCGCCGCTAGTGTGAGCGGGCAGCGCGAGCGCCACGACCAGTACCATCCGGCTCTCGCGGGGCATGCTTTCCGACCGCGCGCTTTCGACGCCACGCATCCGGCGTTTTGTGGGTTGGCGAGGGTGACGATCAAAGCCCACAAGCCCGTCAGCAACGAATTCAGGTTGTATGTGGCGCAGACGCTATTATTGCAGCAACCTTGTTGTTGCAAGAACCGATGGCGGGCATTTTACGCGCCTCCGCTCAATCGCGGCCTCGCGCGACATCGATATCGCGAGCTCGCGACCGCGCACGACAGGTCGGAGATCATCCATCCCGCTTTTTGGGGGTCGGCGGTGGCGCCGCGCTCCATTCTTCAAGACCCGACCGTCGTGTCGCCTGTCGTCCTCGGCTATGCGCTCGAGTGCCAAACGGCCAGCGACCCGACGTTTCGCCACGGCATCCCCTACAAGGCACCGCCCGTACGACGATTGCCAGCTGGCGGCGGTGCCAAGGACGCGCTGCTCGGCGTTGCCGGGGGGTTCGACGAGGATGCCGAAGCGTGCCACATTTGTCTCGGTGGGCGCCTGGGGTGCCCGTTTTGCTTTGAGTTTCCCGAGGGCTTCGAGCCCAAGGATTTCGAGTACCTTCCCGACGACGAAGAAAAGAATCGGACGCGGCGACCCAAATTCGACGACAAGAAACTCCCGGCTTTGCATACAGACCTCACGACGAGAACGGCTATTGTGTACCACCGCTGCCGACGAACTAATGCCGCCGACGTGCTCATCAAGACAATGCCGTGTGGCGAAATCGTGCGCGTACGCGTGGAAACGACGGACACCGTCGACCACTTGCACCACCTTTTCCGCTCAAACAGTCCTTTTGGCATCAACCAGACGGCAGTTATGTACCTCCCGACGGAAACCGGGCTCATCGCGTTCGACGTGGGCGACTCAAAACTCAAGCATGCCGACGACGGCACCAAGATCCCGAGCCCCGGGACGGTGCCAGTCTTTCGATACGGGCTCAACCGCGAACGAGCGCACGCTGTGCTGTTTCATGGTCTCCACGAATCCATCACCGACGTCATCCAGGTGTTTATCAACAGCAACCTTCTCCTCGAAAAGTTTCCAGACGCGACCCGCGTCATCACGCACCTCAACGATAAGCCGCGCACGCTCCCCGGGAGCGATGTCCTCCAGGCCAAGCTCTGGGACCTCTTCGAGCTCCAAGAAGCCCAGCATCGCAATTACAAGATCGTCGACGAAAAGTCGCGGGTTCAGGCCGAAAAAGACGACGCCCGACGCCGGCTCCGCGAGTATCTCGACGGCCAGCTCCAAGCCAGGAGGCGCGAGCGGGCGCTGACCCCAGAGGGTCATCTGGACGTCCAAGGGTGCCGTCGCCCTCGAGCCGACAAACGCAAACTCCACGACCTTCTCGCGTCCCTCAGTACTACTAGTCTTCCCAAGGCGGCGCCGACCTGCAAGCCGCTGGTATTGCCAGCGTGATGAGATGGCAAACTACGTATAATACACTTTCAGAAGAAGAAGAAGAAGAAGAAGAAGAAGAAATAATGAGGCCCCTTCCGCCAGTGAGGTTGTACGTGCACAGAACGCGTCTCATATGATAGGGGTGGTTGGTCTCGTCTCAAGCAGCGTGCTCGTGGTAGCGTCGTCCGAAGCAGTCGTCCAACTTGAGTAGGCTCTCGGCTGCCGCGTTGCGGCCGGCGACGCGCCCAAAGACGAGGCAGTCGGTTGTGGCACAGCTCCCTAGGCGGTCTGCACCGTGGATGCCCCCAACGAATTCGCCGGCGGCGTAGAGACCCGGGATCGCAAAACCGTCAACGTGCATGACTTGAGCTTCCGTGTTGATATGAACGCCGCCGCAGCTGTGGTGGACTTTTGGCCACACCCGCGAGGCGTAAAAAGGTGCCTGGGCGATGGGGGCAACGTCGTCGCGGAGCGCCTTGCCAAATCTGTCGTCGCGCTTGGCAACGCCCCTATTATATTCGTCGATCGTGTCGCGAAGCATTGTTATATCCATGTTGTAGGCGTCGGCGAGCGCGTCGAGATTGTCGAACGCGCGCACCGCGGGTGCGAGGCTGGCTAGGTCTTTGTCGAGACTGTGTTGCGCGCCAACGGCATCCGCGACAAGGACGGCAGGATGTCCGCGTCCTAAAATCGCCTGCGATCGTTCGTCGCGGTTTCCCATTTCGTTGACGAATCGAGTTCCCGTCTCGGGGTCGACGAGAACGCCGTACGGAAAACCAGCCCCGATGCAAAACATTGGCACCCTGCCGAAGCCGGCTTCGTCCGGAGACGTCCACGGCCCTAGCTGGATCTCGTGAAGATGAACAGCGCTGGCGCCGAGTTTTAGCACCGAGCGCAGCGTCTCGGAAGTCGCGCCCGCGTGATTCGTCGACATGACGTTCTCGTCGTATTCGGGACGATGTATCTTCCGGAAGGCGACATCGGCGCCGAAGCCTCCGGCCGCCATGACGACGCCCCTCCGCGCGGGGATGATGCCACCGCTGGCGAGACGGACGCCCGCGACGCGACCCTCCGGTGAGATTACGAGGGCATCGACGGGCGAGTCGGCGCGCAGTTCGACGTTGGGCATCGCCGCGATCTTCCGGAGCATAGGGTCGATGATGTCGCGGCCTGTCGTGTTCAAAGTACACAGGGTCCTCGGCACGGAATGTCCGCCCATATGCGTCAAGCGTTCTCGGAACTCCACGCCGAGCGACTCGGTTAACCACTCGGCCGTCGCGTTCGACTCGGCGACCAGCTTTTCGAGCAGGTGCCGATGATTGAGGTTGCGTCCAGCCCTGAGCATGTCGCCGATCATCAGCTCGGGAGAGTCGTCGATGCCCGCCTTTTGCTGGTGCTGCGTATGAACCGCGGCGACCTGGCCGGCGTTCATGATCGAGTTCCCGCCAAACTCGCGCATCTTCTCAAGGATGAGCACCGACGACGCTTTTTCGCCGGACTCGATGGCGGCAGCCAAGCCGGCAAAGCCCGAACCAACGATGACGACGTCAACCGCATTGGCCGCATTTCTCGTTCTCGCCATGAAGCGACGTCTCGCAATGAACATGCTTTGTAGTAGTCGAAAAGCACAAGCAAGCAAGAAGGCCAACTCAAGGTCAACATCAAGGAAGATGAAAGGAAACTTTCGGATACAACTACAAGTACAATACAGCAGGGTTTTTTTGAATCCTAATAATAATTAAGCTAGGGTAAACTTGGAAAAAAATTACGAAGCGACGAAGAAGCGAGACAGTGATGATGGTGATGGTGGCGATAGGAGCAGGGTAGACGGAGCAGTAGCAGAGAACAACCACCAACCATGGAGGCCATGGCGATCTTGGGTCTCCACGAATCTTTCGAAGTCACCGAGGATCAGGACTGGATGGGCCTCGTCGTGGACGTCGGGGTGGTCTTTCCGAGCGAAGAGTGTCCCGACGGCTGGGAGGTGTGCGAGGGCACCCTGACACCAGGTCTGGGAATCAGGCCTTCGCGCCTCGCCGTGCTCAAGAGGCGCGCAGCATATAATCCACCACCAAAGAGCTACGTGTCGCGCGTCGTCGTCGCGGAGGCGAAGCCCGACGGCTGCGACTCGTGGAGTCGCGTCGAAAAGTCAGTCGGCGGCCGCGACGCGAATCTCACCAAAGGCGTCGCCCTCACTTGGCGATGGACGTACGTGTGGGTTCGGCGAACCCCCGACAGTCCGACACGGCTCGCCATGCCGCGGGGGGTCGTCGGGTTGCGATGGCAGACGGACCGGCGGGGCGGCCGGGAACTGAGGTGCACCATGTCGCCGCCCCTCGGCGTCGCAGGCGTCCGCCGTCGCGTCGCCGTGCTCGACGCTTGGCCGCCAACGGCGGCGCGAGCGCACGGAACCTACGATCCGTCGACGCTCGCAGAGCTCGGCGAGGACGAGGGATTTGTCATTCCCCGAGCGCTCCCGCTCTTCGTGTTCGACGGCGACCGCGCGAGCCTGCGGCTGTACCGGCGTGACTCGGTGCCCGCGCCGCAGTTCTTCTGTTTTTCGCTCGCCGAGAGCACGGGCGAGCGTTCGTTTGTGACTGCGTTCGCGTTCGACGAGCGCCTGGACGACGATATCGGCAACCGGCTCAGGAAGCGCCTCGCCGCCGAGCGCGACGCTCGCGACTGGCGCAAACGCTGGGATGGCGACGGCACCGACGACGACGACGACGACATGACCCAAAGCGACGACCATGCCGATGACTTGAACAACGATTCGTCGTCATCTACGTCACTACACGCGCCGACTGTCGTGTGCGTGTTCTGGCGGCGGCGCGGCTCGCACGCGATGACGCGAGCGTTCGCCACCGCCCTGTACCGACTCGCCCTCTCGGGGCAACCGAAATCTGCGCTCCGCGTTATGGCCGCCGCGATGAAAGGGTTGCCGCTGCCGCCGCCGTACACGCGCATCGAGATCCGCGCGGTCATGACCGACGAGGCCGGACAGACGTTGCCCCAGCTCGCGCCGATTATTGCGCGTGCGAGCCGTCTCGAGCGCGCCGGCCTCGAGCTCGTCGGCTCTCGCGAAGCGTGGCAATTCATCTTCGACTTGGACGCCGAGGCGATCGTCCGCCTGCTCGAGTACGTGCTCCTCGAGCGTTCTGTCGTCGCGTGTTCGCGGTCGGCCGCCAAGCCGTCCTTGTTTTTGGACGCCATCAAAGCCCTCCTTTTTCCGCTCCAATACGCGCTGCCCTTTGTCGAGCGCCTCCCCGCGAGCCTCGCGAGGGACCTGTTGACCGACAGCGTCGTCCCAATGCTCGCCGGGTGCGTCGTGGGCGACGACTCGGAAAGCGACGACGACCACAAAGACGACGATTCGAATTACGATGACGACAATGATTTGGACGACGTCGTCCGCACGCGACGCAAGATGCGCGACCGCGTCGTCCCGGGTGGCGTCGGCCAGTCGGTGTGCGTGGTGGATCTCGACGACGGCGAGGTTGATTTTGGCGGGGACGGCGATGTCCAAGAGCCCACCGCGCCGGCTGGACCCAGAGCACATCTCGTCCAGCGCATCCGAGCCTTGAGGCGCGAGAGCCGCGACGAGGAGGATGACGACGTCGCCAACGATGACGACGAAGAAGAAGACTTGGTCGAAGGCGTCGCGCTGCGCGACGCCGTGTTGCGGTTCATGGCCACCTTGCTCGGCGACGCTCGCGGAGCCGTGCTCGAGCCAAAGGACGGCGCGAACTTCTTCGCCGACGGCTTCCGCGCCTGCTTTGACGAGGCGGCCTTCGTGGACGCGACGCTCAAGCGACTTCCCGACGGTCGCGAATTTATGGTCGCGCTAACAAATACGCAGCAGTTCGCTCACTTGGCTCAACGCTTTGTGGAGGTCGACGCCGGCGACCGCGGGCTCGTCTTCTTTGAGGCGTACGCCGCGGCGTCCGTCGACCTCGAAGCCATGCTGCTCGCGGACGAGGGCGAGAAATTGGAACCTGCGACACTGCGCGTGCCACTCCTAAGCAGCGACGCGTCCGCGGATGCTCGCGCCGCGACGGTTCCTCCCGGGCGCTACGGCGTCTTCGCGGCCCTTTTCGGAGACCGCGACGCCGTGACGAGGGACGTGCGCGCAGCAGAACAGACAATTCGAGAATCGCTTTCCGAGCTTCGGACAAAAGTGCGACGCTTGTCCGACGCCGACAGTCACAGCGTGGCTTACCGACGGTCGCTGCTGGTGCGCGGCCACTCGTACAGGCACATCGCACGACCATCGCCGCGGGGCGCGAAGGCAGCGACGTCGTCGTCGTCTTACTCTTGGCGGCCCGCCACGTTCTTCGGTTTTGGGAACGAAGATCTCGTATCGACGCCCGACTCTTTGCCGGACGGTGCCTACGGCGCACGCGCGGAGGAGAGCGCGTGCTCGGCGACGTGTCGCGCGCTCGTCGAGATCTACAGCGCGTACTTTGTCTGCGTCCCCCGGCTCGTCCGCCGGCGCGCGTTCGGCGCCGACGTGGACGACGACGAGCTCGTGTTGGTCCTCGTGCGCGCGCTGGGCCTCTTGTTCCACGCAAACGCGAGCGTGACCCCGAGCGCGCCGCTCGACGAGGTCGTCTTTCGCGCGCTGCTCCTTGGAACCGCACAGCTTCGCGCGCTTGCCGCCGGCCGCGACATCCGGGCGTTCGCGATGGTCGTCGCCAAGTGCCTCTTCAAATCAATGCGCGACGCCGGCATCAGCCCGCAAGCCACGACTTTCGCGATCTACGCCGCGGCCGTTGCTCTCGACACCGACTTCCGCCGCGGCCTCGACGCGACCGTCTTCCGGAGCGAGCATTCCGGTAGGTTGCTCTCTGGCAATTTCGGTGCCCGCCCGCGGTTGGAAGAAGACGAGTTCGAGCGATTTGCGGCTATCGCGTCGTCGGGCGTCTCCTGGCTCGAGCACGCGGGCCGCGCCTTCTGTCAAGAGAACAAAGTCGATTACCCCCTCTTAGATCGCGACGACAGCAAGTGCCCTAGCTGGAGTGACGATCACGTCGGATCGCTCCCGCTCGTCGGGATGTCGCCCGAAGCGATCTGCAGTGTCTGTGGCACGTCTCTCGGGGATGACCACGAGATCTTGGCCGCCCTTGTTGCCAACGACCGCCTCGTCTGCACCTGCGGTAGAGAGTGTACGCCTCACCTCGCTGTCTTCCGCGCGCGCCTCACCTCGCGCGACGACGAGACCTGTCTGCGCGTCGACTACCACTCGCCCAAGGCGCTCCGCCGCGCCGTCGAGAAACGCATTTCCTCGCACGGAGAAAAAGCTCTCGAAATGGACGTCGTCCTGCGAGACTCGCCAACCCTCTTCTACAACTGCCTCTGGTACTATTCTCGTCTCTTGGCGCCCGTCCCAATGCGAGGCGGCGATATCGTACGCGGCGTCATCGCCGTCGTCCTTGGCCCCAGCAGCGAGCACGTCAAAGAACGGTGCTCCTGGCTGTTGAAACAAAATATCCAACGCAAAGATGACCACATTACGACCGACCATCATCTTGGGAGCACCGACGATGCGGCGGCGCCGTCTAAAAGGAACGGTCCTGTCGCCGTCGCTGCCGACGTTTTCGGGTCGATCTCCCCGAAGCGCACGTACTTCGTCTTCTGCTGACGCGCAGATGTGGCTCGCGACTCGGCAGCGCGAAAATTGGTTGGTTGGTTGGTTGGTTGGTTGACATCGTCGTCGTCGTTTTCGAGGATGAGTGAGCACGTATGTGGGCCGGACGGCGAGATGTGGCCGACCGTGTGACGACGACGACGCGTCGTATGCGCTTAAAAAACTTGAACACCCTCGTCGTCCGCATCGCACCTCCACCTCCTTAAGCGCGCGCGCGCTATCGCTTTACGTGACTGATTGATGGCGTAGTTCGCGCGTCCCGAGTAAGTAAGTACTAGTGAGTGTGTTTGCGCTCTTAGAGATCGCGGCGCTATGTGCTCCTAGCGAAATACGTAAAAGATGACGCACCACTGCACGACAAACTTCTTCTATATCTAGGTCGTGGGTTTTGACGACGACGACGAGGACGGCAAGCAGACGACGAAGGCACGTTCGTTTGCCGCCGTAAGATGTCGGGGGTCGCAAGGATCGAGGAAATGTCGGCGCGAACTGAACGGATTACGCTCGGGCGGGATCAAGAAATCCGGCTCAGCGGCGCCGTTCGTGCGGCATATTCGAAAGAGGCCGGAAATGTCGCTGTCCTGGTCGCTCTGAGAAAAACTGGTGACTAGGAGTGCCCTCGGTCGCGCTCGATAAACAGACCGAAGCGCGCCGCGCCAACCAGCTTCGAGTCTGTGGTGACCGAGACCAGGGTTAAAAAGAGCCACGATGTCAATTCCATCGTTCTCCTCTTCGTCGAAAGCTTGCGCGCACAACGCGGCCAGTTCGTCGCGAGCTGCGAGCTCCGCGCGTCGGCAGGTCACCGCGACGTTCGCGACATTCGCGACGCCTGCGAGCCGACGCGTCGGAACGACTTGCGATCCGAGCAGGAAAATGTTCCAACGAAAAACGCGCGGCAAGGCGTGCGCGAGCTCTGCCCACGCGCTCATCGGCAGGGAACTTTCTGCGCGCGCTCCGACGATTGCCACGCGCAGCAAAGCTCCCTCGCGCGCGATGCTGCTCTTCTTCGCGTAGGCGGCCAGCGTGAGGGGGTAGGAGAGCGCGTGAGACAACAGCCGTAAGCTGTGCATGCGCGCCGGCTCATCCTCAGGAATCGCAAAACCGCGAGCCCGCGAATACCTTTCGAGGCTCTCGAGGCAGGGCGGCTTGCTGGCTGGCGGCGGCGACGCGAGGACGCGCCGCGCCGTGGTTGGATTCGCGCGGGCCCACTCGTCCGCAAGCTTCGTTTCGTCGAGTTCACGACCGATAATACCAAGGCGGCGAACTGGGAGGCGTCGTCGCATAGGAGGGTTTGGGACAAACCTTATTTATTTAGCCTAATTAATAATCACTCTTTGTTCGGCGTCGTCGTCGTCGTCATGGAGTTGGTCGAGCAAGTGTCCGCCGAGTGCGAGCTCTGGAAGGTCGGGAGGACCAAGGTGGTGATTCGGGCGACGCCGTCGCGTTCGGGGCGAATTCTCGCCAGCAAGGGCCCGGGCGAGGTATTCGCGACGCTCGCCAGCGAATCGTCGGCGGCGTGGGTGCAACTTGCGCCGGCGGAACTCGCGGCGATGCGGGTGTCGAGCGAAGCGGCGTATTGTTGCGTCGACGGCGCGAGCGTTGGCAAGCCGCAGCTCGGACGTCTGATCGAACGCGCGAGGCATCCCTCGGCGCGGTGGTCGTACGCGTCGTCGCTCGCGCGGGTCGCGGAGGCGGGCGCGACCTGGCGCGACGACCGCCGGACGCACCTCGTCTTCCGGCCCGCGGTGTCGACCTCGAGCCGACGGCTTCCATGGCTGCGCGCGTGGTGCGCCGACGACGAGGCGCGGGGCGAGACCGCGGCGCTCTGTAGGCTGGCTTTTTCCGCCAAGGCCGAGGAGGTCGAGGTGCCGGGGGGCCCCGCGTCGCCAGCGCGGGTTTGGGCGTGCGCCTTTGTTTCGGGCGGGTTGTCGGCCCGCCGGCTCCAGGATTGCGTCGAGCGCTTCGGCGCGTACCATTTGCGCCTCGGGTGCGAACGCGTCGTGGTCTTCTTAGACTGCCCGGAGGGTCGCGAGGTGTCTTCGGAGAACGTTCCGGGGCTCGTGCTGCAGGCGTGCTACGAGGCGGACTGGTGGGTCGCCGAGGCGAGGTTCAATCGCCTGCACCTCGCGGCCGCCGACCCGCTCCGCGGACGCGAGGCGCGCCAAGTCATTCGGCGCGCCGAGGCCGGAGATCCTGCCGCGCGCCGGGCCGTCGCGCTCGACCGCCTCGAGCGCTCGACGGATCTCGATTGGTTGCTCTGCCTCGACATCCACGACGCCCTCCACTTTCCAAAGAGCTCAGAGCGCGCCGACTGTCGCCATTTCTTCTCGCGCGTCGACGACGCCCGCGAGGTCGACTTGTGCGTCCTCGACGCCGTCGCGCCCTCCGTCTACAAAGTTCATCCAGATCTTTTGGTAGACGACGACGACGACGACGACGACGACGACGAAAGCTGGAGGGCGCGCCCGAATTCTACGACGCAGCCTCGGTGGCGCGAGCTCGTCGCGATGCCGGTTTTCACCCGGCGCCTCGCGGTGCTCCCCTGCTTGAAGGACGTCGGCGACGACGATTTCTTTTGCGCTCTAGCTCACGCGCCGCGCTCGAGCCGCGTCGCCAAGCGCGTGACCTCGACAGAGGAGGACGAGACACTCCTCAAGTGCCGGTCGCTCTTCGCGCCCGTCGTTCTCTCGCGCCGCCACCTCTTGCCGGAGCGCGAGTGGCTCAAGAGCCTGGCGCGCGACGACGTCTTGAACCGCGCCGTCGAGCGCCTCGACGACCCGACGGCCCTCTATCGGGCGCTCTTCGCCGACGACTTCTCCGAGCTCGCGCACGCCGCGCAGTTCGGTCTTGTCGTCGCGATTCCCCTCGACGACGACGACGACGACCGCGAATACGCGCGAGACCTGGACGACGACGACCACGGCGACGACGACCGCGTCGACAGTCCGGTCGCGCGCGCGGAGCCCTCGCGCGCTCTCGTGCGGTGCGAGCCCGCCGTCACCCCTCGACGGGAAGAAGAAGAAGAGCCGGGTCCGCGGTACCTCTTCGACCGCCTCGACAAAGTCGCCGACGCGGCGCCAACAGTGCCCGCTTCCTTTTCGGCGTTTGTCGGGGGGCGCAACACTCCCCTCGGCTGGCCGACGAAAAAGGAGCACACCAATATCGCGGCGTGGTTGTCCGAACGCGACGAGGGTGATGATGACGACGAGGAGGAAGACCCCTACGACGATCGCCGTGTCTGCGCGACGAAGCGCCAGTCGACCCCCGCGTCCGCGAGGTCGTCGTCGTCGTCCTTTGCCCAGTTCGTCAGGAGTCGTCGGCGGGTGTAATGAGGGCGATGTATTTATTGAAACGATGTATTATTGAAAGCAAAGGGTCCCAAACAAACATTATGGAAGAGGGCCATCTTTTCTTCGGGGATTATTGTAGTGCGAGCGACGAGGAGGATAACGTTGAGGAGGAGATTGTCGTGGTCGCCATCGAGGGCGCGCCGGCCGTTCGACTGCCGCAACAGAAGCGACGCGGCATAGGGTTCCAGTTGTGGCCCGCGGCGCGATTTCTGTGCGAGGAGCTCGCCGAGCACTGGCCCGGAGGAAAGCGCGCGATCGAGCTGGGGTGCGGGGTCGGGTTGTGCGGAATCTTTGCCGCGAAGCGGTTTGGATGCTCTGTCGTGATGACAGACCTCCCGGAAGTGCTCGACGCGAGTCGCCGGGCGACCTCGATGAACGGAGGTTGCTGCGACGTTCGGCCGTTGCCTTGGGGCCAAAACGTCGAAGCCGCCGCCGTTCCGTGCGGCGGCGTGGACGTCGTCCTTGCCGCCGACGTCGTGTACTGGGAAAAACTTCACGAGCCGCTCCGTCGCACGCTCCGAGTGTTGCTCGAGGACTACGGGGCGACGGCGATCGTCGCGCACGCCAAGCGATGGCGCCGCGACGAGAAGTTCTTCGCGGCCTGTCGTAAGCGATTCGACCTCAGAGTCCTCGTCGAACGCGTCGTAAGGCCTGAGGGACCGACCGAACGCCGCCAAGTGTACCGACTCTACCGCCTCGACGCGCGCCGACGGGGAGTGACGTGATAGTCTTAGTGACGAGTCCCCTACATCATCATTATCATCTCCGAGGAGGATGATGATCGGGACGCGTCGGCGAGGACAGGGGGGTGGCGGACGGGCGGGGCATCGAGGACGTGGTCCGGGAGGACGTCGGCGGCGCGAGCCAGGAGGTCACCAAACTCGAGCGAAGGGCCCTCTTTTGCGAGGGCGTCGACGCGGCGCTTGAAGGCGGCAGCGCCGGGGTCGCCGTGGAAGAGGTTGAGGAGGGGTTTGAGGAGGGCGCGGCGCGGGGTCTTTTTTTTCCGACGTCCACCACCCTCGTCTCGTCTCTCGACGCGCGTGCCGTAGTCGGCGTAGGCGCGAAGGAGCTCTCGGCGGCAGTCGACCGGGGTCGGTCGGCCGAAGAGGTCCGCGTCGAGGGAGGTCCAGTACCAGGGTCGCTTGCAGGCATCGCGGCCGACCATAACCCCGTCGTAGAGGTCGAGTCGGTGTCTCGCGACGTCGAACGAGTCGACTTGGCCATTGAAGACGAACTCGAGGTCGGGAAAGTCGGCGACGAGGCGCGCGACGAGGTCGGGACGGAGCGGGGGCACCTTTCGGTTCTTGTCGGGGGACAAGCCCGAGAGCACGGCGAGCCGCGCGTGGACCTGGAAGCGTCGGACGCCGACGCGGGCGACCTCGCCCACGAAGTCGCGCAGCCGCTCGTACGGGTATCCGTCGAGGTCGCGCACCGCGTCGACGGCACCAACCCTACACTTGACCGTCGCGGGGACGCCCGCGCTCGCGATTGCCTCGCAGCACGCCGCGACCCGCGGCGCGTCGTTCATCAACGCGGCCCCAAAGCACCCCGATCCCGCCACGCGATCTGACGGGCACCCGCAGTTGAGGTTGATCGCCGCGTAGCCAAACGGCGCGGCGAGCTCGGCCGCCGCGCCCAGCTGCGTGGGACACGCGCCGCCGAGTTGAAGGACCGTGCGCCCGTATGGGTCGTCGTACCCGTAGAACCCCTCGAGCCGCGACGCGCACAATTCGGGCCGCCGCGACCCGCGGGGGTCCACCAATGCGTTGGCGGCGATCATCTCCGTGTACAGCGTCGCCTCCCGCGACAGCAACCGGAACATGTACCTGAAGTGGCGGTCGGTGTAGTCCATCATCGGCGCCACCTCGAACGAGCGACCCCGAACCGACGTGGTTACCGCCCGACCCACATGTGTCGTCGCGGCGACGACGAACATCGCACTTCGCATCGTGTGTATACAACAAGGTGGGAAGAGTTGGGGGAAGGGCAGCCTTCGGGGGGGGGGGCGGCGAGAGGGACGCCCGTGGACACGAACGAACCCGCGCGCAAGGGGACCGCCGACAAGCTGGATGGTGGCGATACCGTGGGAGACCATCATCGTACGGAGTTCGGTGTGGAGCCAGCCTCGCGCTCCTCGAGGGCTCGCCTCGGGTGGCATCCGTAGACAAGAAGCTAGCACTAACATCTCTCGCCGGCGAGCGCTGAAGGAGTCGGCGCCCAGGACCGAGTTGAGCCGGAGGAGTAAATAATAATAATAATCCAGGGACATCGAAGGCGCGCCCCGATTTGCAGCGGTCGGCGAGGTGCGGGAGGGCTCGGGTGCCGAAGCATTGGCTTGCGCTACTTGGATGATGAGGTGTCGGGATGTTCCGGGAGACCCGACGGTTAATCGCCGGTCAGAACGCCGCGAAACTTTTGTTGTTGTCCAGGCGGAGCTCTTCGCTACTAGCTTCGATGTTATCGGCGTACTGCAGGAGAGCCTCGACAACCTCGCGAGGGGACACGGAGGCGACGTCATCGCCCACGAAAAAACGCGCGCAGCCGCCGCGCGTGCTCGAACGAAGGGCATCGATGACCTATACGGCGCCATGTGTTACCCAAGCAGTTGGAGGACGTTGGCCGAAGTTGCCCGAAAAGCATGAAATGGCCACCAATGTCCCGCAATGGGGCACTTGGCATAGGCGCGGTCAGCTCGTCCACGACCGTCCGCCTTCGTTGAAGACATACATCGCGTTTTTCGAGCTTGGTCAGGATACTGCTAGGATACGACGCTTCATTGAGAAGAACTCCTCGGGCGGAGGTTACGCACGAGGCACCGTCCAATGGCGCAAAGAGTGTCCACGCCCTAAGGGCGCGCGACGTAGCGTCGGCGGCGGGGTGTTTTACCAGTCGCACGAGGTGGCGACGATGGAGTACGAATCGGGCAATGCCACAAACAAAGTCTCAACGTTTTCGATTTTGACCATCACCGACGCGCCTAGACGTTGCTCGGGAATGGCGGCGTGAGAAAGGAGAGAGATTCGTCGCGGCACTGGGTGTGGGCCTGCACTCGCCGAAGAGAATATGGTACACCCGAGATGTCGCCACCAGATTTCGCGACCCCTGGCGCAAGAAGTGCTACCGATTGGAGAGCAGCAGCCCGCGGGCGGGGGCACGCGCGTGCAACGTTGTGGAAAAAGAAAATGAGGAAGAAGGGGAAGTCATAGAGCACGGCGGCACCCCGTGGCGGCCGCCGAAGGAGGAACTGAGGTGTGCCACCAAAGAAAGTAGAGCGTCGTCAGAAGCGGCATCATCAAACCACGTCGGGCATGAGGCTTCGCGCAACTGGATGTCGCGGCATTGTCGCCACTGGTGGTCCAAAGATCTTCGGGGCGGGTAAGCGTGCGCGAGATGCTTCGACGTGGTGTCGTCCATCGCCTCGCGACGCAGGACTATGCGCTGCCCCTCGAGGTGCAGGAGGCGTTGTGCTCGCCAGCGCTCGTGCTATACGCAACAAAGATTCGGCGCAACATCGACAAGGTGCTTGCCGCCAGCGGCGGGCGATGGCGACCGCACATCAAGACGGTCAAGTGCGACGCGGTGTTTGGCATGTTGTTGGACGCCGGCGTGCGGCGGTTCAAGTGCGCGACGCCGCGCGAAGCGCGCACGCTGTGTGCGGCGCTCGATGCGCGCGGCGTTGTCGATGGAGACGTACTCGTGGCGTTCCCACACGTCGGGCCAAACCTCGCGACGCTCGAGGAGATCAGGAAGGCAACCTCGGTGCGCCTGAGCGTGTTGGTCGAGGACGCGACGCCGACGTCGCTCGATGTCTTCTTTGACGTGAACCCGGGCATGGACCGCTCGGGCGCCCCACTCTCGATAGCCGCCGACGTCCTGGCCGACGTCCGCCGCGCGACCGGTCCGAGGTTCCGCGGCGTGCATTGCTACGACGGCCATGCGACAAGACTCGGAAACTCGCGCAGCGAGTGGGAACCCGAGCTCTTCAAGGTCTACGACGATCTGCTTCGGCTCGTCGAGCCCGGCGACGAGGTCGTGACCGCCGGCACGCCAGCGATGCTGTCGTCGCTCGCGCACCCGGGCTTGCGAAGCCTCGACGACCATACTGTCTCGCCCGGGACTGTGGTCCTTTCCGATATGAATTGCGAGGAACAGCTTCCCGAGCTCGGCCTCGAACCCGCCGCGCTCGTCTTTAGCCGAGTCATTTCGAGACCAACGGAAGACGTCGTCACCGCCGACGCGGGGGTTAAGGCGCTCGCCGCGGATGCCGGACATCCGATGGCATGTGTGGTCGGTCACCCCGAGTGGGTCCCTCTCAAACCGTCCGAAGAGCACCTCCCTATCCGCGTACCCACCGACGCCCGACCTCACCGTGGCCACCCGCTCTACTTGGTTCCGCGACACGTCTGCCCGACCGTCAATCTCGCCGAGAACGCGCTTCTCGTGGACAACGACGGCGACTCCTTCTCCGTCGTCAACATTAACGCCCGCGCGCACGATCTTCTTCGTGACCCGAAGATCACAACGCTTATTCCTGGCCATGCGCCGGCATACACTGTACCGTGATCGAACGCTATCCGTCTTGCTCGCGAGCTCTAGGAGCTTTGGCTTTTCGGAGGGTGTGAGCGTCCTCCCAGTGTACTTTCAACGGCGGGGCAGCTTGTTAACACTAGCGATTACGCCGCCTCCCGGTGTTTGGGAAGGAAGGATGGATCAACGCACGCTGTCTGATGACGACACGCGGTCAGCGGTAGTGCATGATGCTGCCCGCGGTGGTGTTTGTTTCCATGGAGGGGAAAGTGCGACGCACCAAGCGGCGCGCGAAAGATAGACACGGCGGTCAGAAGCAGCGGCCATTGAAAGGCGTGTGATATTCGAATATCCTCGTCAAAGTATGGAGGAGGACTCGGGCCGCGGTCGTCGTCTCAGAATCGTGATACTCCTAATACGGCAGCAGCGTGCGACAGCAACAGCGGAGGAGGGTGTTGGGGTGCGGTCGTGTCGAAATCTGTTGATATCGGTAGACAAGAGAGTGGATGCATGTGTATCTTCTCGCACGTCCAGAGCAGCGTCTAGTTGGCGATGACTTCAGCGATGTCGGTGGGGCAGCTCGAGCCGTCATCGTTGTTCGAAGGCCCGACGAGGTATTTCTCGTACGCGCTAAGGTTGCCTTCGCCGTAGATCTGCTCGAGCTCGCTATAGAGGTCGTTTGCAGTAGCGCCGTCGCACGCGTTGAACGCGATCGTGAGAGACTCGCGGCGGATGCCCGTGACGCTCGCGCATTTGAAAGTTAGCTTCCAAGTTTCCTGAACATCGGCTTGCGTGCAGTCCGAGCGCGACACCGTGGGCATCTTTTCGAGGCAGCTGCACATGGGTGCGCCCGGGATATTCTCGACATAGCCGCGTTGGTACATGTGGTCGTACATGCTGACGAAGAAGAGGACGTTGCCAGCGAAGCGATACGAGTCGGACGAGGCGTCGTCAGCCCAAGCCAGCCCGTGGCAGTGCGTATCGCCTTCTTCGAAGTTTTCGCCGTACCAGGAGAAGCCGTTTTCGACGTGAACCGACTCCGGCGCGCGCGAGGCGTCAGCATAGCAGATGTCGGTGTTATCGGCCGGGTCGGCGTCGACGCAGTTCTCGTCGTATGGCTCTGCACAGTTGCCGTTGCCGTCGTTGGCCTGTCGGTCGCGCGACCAGCAACACATCATGGCATTGAGCTCGCAGTTCAGTGGGGCCGTGTCTTCGTCTTCCGCACTGTCGTCTTGCTGGAAATTGTAGATCAGCGGAACCGCAATGCGCGTACCCTGGGCTACCGTCTCGTAGACTTGATTGACTCTTGCCGCCTGGTCCTTGAGTTTGCTGTCGTCGCTGTCCGTTTCCTCGTTCCAATCGCCGCCGCCGTCAAAGTATGTCTTGAGGTCGTGCGCGTCCCAGTTGGAAATAAGCTCCTTTTCCACAACAAAGTTGCGCGTCTGCGTCGAGTCGACGGCAGCCTTGGCGTCTTGGCACACTTGGTCGAGCTCCTCCTCGCGGTCCACGAGCAGGTCGCAGCCAGGTGAGAGCTCTTCGACCTTCTTGATGATTGCCGCTCCGGTGCACTCCGTCACCTCAACGTTACGCGGAATGCAATCAGCGTCTGCATCGCTCTCCAGTAACGCTCGCCCACGGGCCAGCGACGCTTCGAGCTCCTCCTTGGCGTCGGCCTTGCTGACGACGCCGCGGAGCTTGGCTTCGGCAGACACAACCAAAAGGACGATGGCAATCTTGGTCATTGTGCGACAGCTTGCGACGAGGTGCTCTGGAGAACAGATTTAGATCTCGGAATGCCAACGGTGCTTCTCGAATCTTATACCGTTGGAGGAATGCAAGGGATGCGACATTCGTGGTATAGCATGTTTTCGTACTCAAACTGCAACATAGCGCATTAGTAGGAATCCTGACCTTCCAGCGGCACTCTTTACGCTTCATAAACATACAAAAAACAGTTGAACTCAACGATTGTTCGAACCCCTCCTTCTTCGGAAGAGAAAGATAATATCACAGGGGTATATATAGCCCCGGGCACTCGCACACGCCAGGACCGGCATTCCTACCCTTACCTTTTGGTTATGGGCCCTTAAAGCGCTCGAGGTGGATCGCGCGTTCGAATCCGCCCCACCGCTGCGCCGCAAGGAGTGTGTGAGTGCCTTCGAACCAGTTGCCATCGCCAACTGCTGGAGCCCCATCGTCTAGCACAAACACTAGACCCCCCTCATCTGGGCAGGGGTATATATAGCCCCGGGCACTCGCACACGCCAGGACCGGCATTCCTACCCTTACCTTTTGAATATGACGTAATACATACTGCGATCGCTAACCATATGGTTGCGATGGAGGACGGCGCCTGACACGCTTGCTCCCTGCGGCGGCCCCGGCCGTCCCGGAGTGAGACGGTGCCTGCTCGCCTCACGGGCTGGCCGGTTAGCAACCGGAAAGTCCGCGCTGGGATGGGGTCCGCGCGGTTGAGCAGAACGCGACGGACAGGTCGATTGTTCGTGGACCAACACGTTCGCGCCATGCGGCGTTTTTGCACGACCTCGCACAAGACCGTGTGCAGTGGCGGTCCGCCATCAACACTCCTCGCCCCTCGTCTCTACCCCTACTGCGTCATTTCGCTCTGAGATCCCGTACCGGCTCCAGTCGGTCCGGCCTGGCTCCCATGCTTGGGAGAGGTCTGAAGTTAGTCTAGTTAGTTAGTAATACAAGTGCAGGCCAGTAAGTTCACCTACTCCCAATCTCTAACCCCAGTAAGTTCACCTAATCCCAGTCTTCTTAACTACTAATCGACAGATGTTTGTCTGTCTGTTTGTCTGTCTGTCTGTCTGTTTGTCCCTCGATTTAGGGTAAGGATCATGTAGGCGCGAGAGTAAGCATCAGGTAGGCGCGAGAGCCAGAAAGTGATCCTCCAAGCCGTCTACGGCGACCTCGCAGACTATTTCCACGACCCGCGGCGGCTCTTTCAGCGCGCCATTCTCACGCCCCGTCGAAACGATGTTGTCGATGCTGACAACGCGCGCATGACCGCGGCCCTTTTTTCCCGGAGACGAGGCGTCGGAGTTCTTTTCGGCTGACTAGGCTGGGTCGGAAGACGACGCCTCGCTCTTTACAGTAGAGTTTTCAACTCCCTGACAACCAACGGCATGCTGACTTTGATCGCGAGCTTAATGTCTTCGCAACCTCGACCCGTCGCACGGCCACTGCAACGGTACCAGATACATGATCGATCGTGTCGTTGTCACCGAGGCTCCTCCAACCTGTATCCCGTAAGGCCCGCCGACGCCAAACGATCACCAAGAGCCAGGGCCAGACGCCCCGCGAGGTCGGCGTCCTCTTTCCCAAGCCCGTCTTCTGCCACGTCCAGCTCTACGTGGCTCTCTGTCGATCGGCAACCCCGAGGAGATATACTCATCTGGGTCGACGACTCCACCCTACCCCACACGTGCTGCGCAATACCGATAAGCCCCTCCCGGCGTCTACACGCGCACTGTAGGTGAACTTACTGGGACCAACTTACTGGGGTTTGAGATTGGGACTAGGTGAACTTAGTGACCAGGTGAACTTACTGGGATCAGGTGAACTTACTGGGGGTTTAAGAGTAAACTCAAAGGTTAGCGGCGTGTGCGGATCAAAGCGCCTTAGATTGGCGGAGGCGAGAGCGACGAGCTCGAAGGAGAGTGGGGTGAGTGGATGTGAGCACGAGTGGGCTTACGCCGAACTTACTGGGGTTAGAGATTGGGACTAGGTGAACTTACTGGGACCAGGTGAACTTACTGGGGTTAGAGATTGGGACCAGGTGAACTTACTGGCGAACTTACTGGCCTGCACTTGTCCTAACTACTAATCGACAGATGTTTGTCTGTCTGTCTGTCTGTTTGTTTGTCTGTCTGTCTGTTTGTCCCTCGATTTAGGGTAAGGATCAGGTAGGCGCGAGAGTAAGGATCAGGCAGGCGCGAGAGCCAGACAGTGATCCTCCAAGCCGTCTACGGCGACCTCGCAGACTATTTCCACGACCCGCGGCGGCTCTTTCAGCGCGCCATTCTCACGCCCCGTCGAAACGATGTTGTCGATGCTGACAACGCGCGCATGACCGCGGCCCTTTTTTCCCGGAGACGAGGCGTCGGAGTTCGGAGTTCGGCTGACTAGGCTGGGTCGGAAGACGACGCCTCGCTCTTTACAGTAGAGTTTTCAACTCCCTGACAACCAACGGCATGCTGACTTTGATCGCGAGCTTAATGTCTTCGCAATCTCGACCCGTCGCACGGCCACTGCAACGGTACCAGATACATGATCGATCGTGTCGTGTCACCGAGGCTCCTCCACCCTGTACCCCTTAAGGCCCGCCTACGCCAAACGATCAACAAGAGCCAGGACCAGACGCCCCGCGAGGTCCGCATCCTCTTGCCCACAAGCCCGTCTTCTGTCACGTCCAGCTCTACGTGGCTCTCTGTCGATCGGCATCCCCGAGGATATACTCATCTGGGTCGACGACTCCACCCTACCCCACACGTGCTGCGCAATACCGATAAGCCCCCTCCCGGCGTCTACACGCGCACTGTAGGTGAACTTACTGGGACCAGGTGAACTTACTGGGGTTTGAGATTGGGACTAGGTGAATATAGTGACCAGGTGAACTTACTGAGACCAGGTGAACTTACTGGGGTTTTTAGAGTGAACGCAAAGGCTAGCGGCGTGTGCGGATCGAAGCAGCTTAGATTGGCCGAGGTGAGAGCGACGAGCTCGAAGGAGAGTGGGGTGAGTGGGTGTGAGCACGAGTGGGCTTACGCCGAATTTACTGGGGTTAGAGATTGGGACTAGGTGAACTTAATGGGGTGAAAATGCTGGGGTTAGAGATTGGGGCTAGGTGAACTTACTGGCCTGCACTTGTAAGTCCTAACTACTAATCGACAGATGTTTGTCTGTCTGTCTGTTTGTCCCTCGATTTAGGGTAAGGATCAGAAAGGCGCGAGAGTAAGGATCAGGTAGGCCCGCGAGCCAAGGCATTGATCCTCCAAGCCGTCTACGGCGACCTCGCAGACTGTTTCCACGACCCGCGGCGGCTCTTTCAGCGCGCCATTCTCACGCCCCGTCGAAACGATGTTGTCGATGCTGACAACGCGCGCATGACCGCGGCCC
Organism: Chrysophaeum taylorii; assembly: GCA_029834535.1. Lineage (NCBI taxonomy): Eukaryota > Pelagophyceae > Pelagomonadales > Pelagomonadaceae > Chrysophaeum > Chrysophaeum taylorii. The sequence goes on along the minus strand of JAQMWT010000553.1, from coordinate 96,832 downwards.
TTTTTTCCCGGAGACGAGGCGTCGGAGTTCTTTTCGGCTGACTAGGCTGGGTCGGAAGACGACGCCTCGCTCTTTACAGTAGAGTTTTCAACTCCCTGACAACCAACGGCATGCTGACTTTGATCGCGAGCTTAAAGTCTTCGCAACCTCGACCCGTCGCACGGCCACTGCAACGGTACCAGATACATGATCGATCGTGTCGTGTCACCGAGGCTCCTCCACCCTGTACCCCTTAAGGCCCGCCTACGCCAAACGATCAACAAGAGCCAGGACCAGACGCCCCGCGAGGTCCGCATCCTCTTGCCCACAAGCCCGTCTTCTGTCACGTCCAGCTCTACGTGGCTCTCTGTCGATCGGCATCCCCGAGGATATACTCATCTGGGTCGACGACTCCACCCTACCCCACACGTGCTGCGCAATACCGATAAGCCCCCTCCCGGCGTCTACACGCGCACTATAGGTGAACTTACTGGGACGATAGGTGAACTTACTGGGACGAGGTGAACTTACTGGGGTTTGAGATTGGGACTAGGTGAACTGAGTGACCAGGTGAACTTACTGGGACCAGGTGAACTTACTGGGGGTTTTAGAGTAAAGGGTTTTTAGAGTAAAAAAAAAAGATTGGCGGCGCGTGCGGATCAAAGCAGCTTAGATTGGCGGAGGCGAGAGCGACGAGCTCAAAGGAGTTGGTTAGAGCTAGGTGAACTTACTGACCAGGTGAACTTATATGAAACTTACTGGGATTAGGTGAACTTACTGGGGTTAGAGATTGGGACTAGGTGAACTTACTGGCGCCGTAGACGGCTTGGACGATCACTGTCTGGCTCTCGCGCCTACCTGATCCTTACTCTCGGGCCTACCTGATCCTTACCCTAAATCGAGGGACAGACAGACGGCTTCCTCATGGGATCGCTTCTCGACCACGTTCATCAGCTCGTGGCCCAGCTCTGGCCTTCAAATCCCCAACCGCTGCTGGGCTGAGATGTGTGCCCAGTACTTTGGCTACCCCTCTCCAGCTTGTTTGGGCCTCGTGGGCACTCGCATTCTGGGCACTGACGTCGTTCTCGACGCTCACGGCAAGGTGCTTCTCACGCAGGCCAACCTTGTCAACCGCGGAGGAGCGCGGACCACCTGGCATGACGGCCAGCTCGACTGCGTCCACGGCAGCGTCAAAGAGGCCGGCTTCCCAGCCCTGTCCGAGGTTTTCGGCATCTTTGCTGACGTCGTCGCCCCTACCATTCGCACGCGCCTCTACGGCCGGTACCGAGGCAATCTCGCCCGACGTCAAGTCGTCCCAGACATCCTCACCACGCTCGACAACAAGGAGCAACTCTACGACATCAAAACCCTCGCTTGGGGTTCGTTGTACACCGCCCACGCCCTCCATCCCTCCCACCCGTCGCCTGTCGATCGGCGCGCAGCGCAATTCCACTCCGAATACCTCGCTCACGCCCGCGGCATCGACGCCATCATCCCCCAGCCGGGTACAGCACCACCGCCTGGCTTCTTGGGCCCTGTCGAACAGCGGCTACGTAGCTACGGCACCGTCGCCGGCCTCGTCTTTGGTGCCTTCGGTGAGGCCAGCGCGGCGTGCCACGCTCTCGCCCAAACATGCGCAGAGCGCATCGCTGCGCGAACCTGGGTGACAAGCGGCTGCGCCAACTTCACAGAGGCAAAGGCGGCCCAAACTCGCCGCATCTACCGTGAGTGGGGGATCGCCAACGCATTAGGCCGGGCTCGCTGTGCCCTCACCGCCCTCACCCATGTCGCCGCCTCGGGGAACCCCGCCCAGGCCGCCCGATCCCAGCAGGACGTCGCCCTTCGTCGCACATACGTCAGGCGGCAGCATGCGTACGACCTACGGGCGGGGCCCGTCCTCTCTTCGCCTGCCCCACGCCTCGGCGATGACCCCGACTAGGTCCCGCGTACTTATCTCCGCCCGTCAGGCACATCCCTCATACCCCACAAACCCACCCACATCCTTCATGCTCCCCACACACACCCCCCCCTCTTAGCAGTCGACATTTAAAGACAGACAGACAGACACCACCCACCCACATCCTTCATGCTCCCCACACACACCCCCCCCTCTTAGCAGTCGACATTTAAAGACAGACAGACAGACCCACACCCTTCATGCTCCCCACACACACCCCCCCCTCTTAGCAGTCGACATTTAAAGACAGACAGACAGACAGACAAATAGACAGACAAACATCTGTCGATTAGTAGTTAGGACATTGAGGAAGACCAACAACAAACCCACACACACCCCCCCTCTTAGCAGTCGACATTTAAAGACCAACAACAAAAGAAGTTCGTCATGATAGGGTATTGTGGAGGAATGTTCGAGTTCCCGGACGCAGCAGCGAGTAACACGACAGATTGAATCGACAGGCTCGTATACGAGCCATTTGCTATAGAAGGAAGGAAGGACCGAAGGAAGGGACACCTTAGCGGTGGCAGGCTCCCTGCCGTAAAGCGCCATAAGGAGCCACCGCCGCATCATGATATCGCAGTACGTAGGATGGTCGGGCTTGGAAGTGTTGATTGCGGACACGAAGCCTTGACCGGCTCTCAAAAACCCACCTCTGCTCCCTCCACGCACCTGCGTCCTCGCTTTCGCCCCCCCTCAACCCTCGTAGCAGTCAACATTAAAAAACTCTTCTCAGCTCCCACCTCTGAGCCGTTGGTTCCAAATAAAAGCCTCGTCGGGAATGGTGCGGAAGATGAGCCTCAAAAGGAAGAAGAACGCGCCCGTGACCAGAGAATAAAAAGGCTTCGAGAGATCGTCCGACGCAAATGTCGCGCCCGGGGGTTGCCTCGGAACCTAGAAAAGCCGAAAAGGGCATCTACCCTGGTGTGCGCAAGGATGAGGTCGATGCAGGTATCATTCGCGAGTGATCTATGACTTGCGTCACACCTTGAAACTCGAGGACTATTTTTCTTCGACTACTTCGACAAAAAAACAACAACGCGAGCCGCGAATTATTATTTGACGACGGACATGGACGATACGTAGCTGTTGCGGTCGAGAAGTGTTTTTTGAATGCAACAATGTTATGATGTGCTAGACTATTTGCTGCGTGAACTGCTGCCGCCGCAATACCGATGGATACGACCCGACTACGCAGTCGAATCTGCTCGAGGCAAACCCCGAGAAGGAGTCGGAGCTCGCAGCGAAAGATAAAGAGGAGGACGAGTGCCAAAAAAAAACGCAGAAGAGCGCCGCGCAAGCAGCGCGTCTTTGCTGTCTGGAAGCGCTGCGAGTGCAGGTGTTAGTATGATGACCTCGAGCCTGGCGTCATCGAACCGGCATATGGCCAGCGAGCTTAAGTGTTTCCCCCAATTCGGTGATTAGAAATCGAAAACGAAGAAATGCAAGGCAGAGCGCCAGAAATACGAAGAGGAGGAAGACAACAACAGTCGACATTTAAAGACAACAACAATCCTTCATGCTCCCCACACGCGCCCCCCCCTCTTAGAAGTCGACATTTAAAGACAACAACAAGGCTCCCCACACACACCCCCCTCTTAGCAGTCGACATTTAAAGACAACAACAAGGCTGTTCGCCCACCTTGACGTCATTGAGGACGACCCCATTACATGGTCTCCAAAACTCGTCGTTATTGCATACGGATCCTGCTTCTCAACTTTGCTGCTCCGGTGTTCGTTCGTTCGTTCGTTCGTTCGTTCGTTCGTTCGTTCGTTCGTTCGTTCGTTCGTTCGTTCGTTCGGGTGCTCCCAGCATCTAGTCGCTCACATTCCGAGCAGTAGTTTTGACGCCCTCGTATCGAAAAAAGGAGACGACGTACCCGGCTTAGGGTGGATGTTCTTCCTTCGACATTAGCCTCCGCCGTCGTCCATATGGCCACGAGGACTTCAGCGAAACCACCAATCGCACCAGGCCGGGGGCGGTATGTGGACATCCGAAGAAAAGCCTCTGTCCGTGAATAGCGGCACCGTAAGTTGTCGAGATCCGGCCATTGCCCGGCCCGTCTTAATTAATAAGTTTGCGCAATAAAATAAGCTCTTTGATGTCGGGAGGCCTTTAAGGCAGCAGAGGCAAAGAGCAGCAGACCGAATAGTATATGGTCTAAGGTCCACCAACCTCGACCACAGCGACCGTCGGTTCGTTCGCGAGGCCGCAGGTGTTCGCGTCAAACGCGAGGCGGATGTAGCCGTCCTCGCCCCAGTCGGTGCTCCAGGAATTCCGCACGATCCAGTAGGCCGAGTCGGTGGCGTTGTTGTAGCCAACGAGCTGGACGCAGTGATCGAGGTCATCGTACGCGTAGCCGCCACACGTCTCGACGGTCATGACGCCGCCGACGTAGTCGTCCCAATTGGCGGCGTTGAGGCACACGGAGACGGGCATGTTCTCGACGGCCGCGGCAAGAGTGGAGAGGCTCTGGTGGCGACAGTCGTCAAAGCAGGGCGCGATGGAGTAGGCATAATCCGTGACCTTGGCATACGGTCCGATGTAAACGTAGTCTCTGACGAGGTCGACGAGCTTGGTCGCGCAGGGCGCGGTGCATCCCGAGGAGGTACATTCAAACTCTGGCGTGAGGCCTTGGATGTAAGGCCAGTAAGCGTCGGGGGCCAGGCCGACGACAGAGGTGAGGTACTCGTAGGCCGCGACCGTATCGCCGCCGCCGCAGCCGTCGCAACATCCTCGGACGTTCGTGCAGCTGTTGATCTGCTGCGCGCTGAGGTCGACCGTTGCCGCCCCGGCGAGGACGAGCTGCGATTCGATTTGCTCCGCGGTCGAAAATGCCCAGCAACTCCCGCACTGTCCCTGGTTTTTCACCGGTGTCAACACGCCATTCACCCGCCGCCAGTCGACGACTCCGTTCGAGAAGTTCGCGCCGAGCAGCGTTCGTCGCTGCGCCTTCCAAGCGTCGAGGTCCAGGACTTTGTACTCGTCCGGCACGTAGCCCATGCCCTCGCGGCCGCGCGCGTAGGCGTGCGTCCCGGGATTGCGATCGGCCCAACGGTTGATTCCGAACACCGGTTCCCCGTTTTTCTCGTTGAGCGCGTCGAGCTCTCGCATTCTTTGGTGAAAGTAGGACCGACGCTCCTCTTCTTCATCGACCGATGCGTACGACCTGGCGAACTGTTTCTTGAAGGCTGACCACGCCGCGTCTTCATCTCGGCTGTATCGTCGCCTCAGCGTCGGGGTCGTCGTCGTCGGATCGTTCCTGCTACGGTGTCGCACGGCAGCGCCACTCAGAAACAGAGCAACAAGGCCCGCCATCAGTTTCAGCCCATCTCGCCTCGTCTGCCTCAGCGGCCTCGCCTCGTCCATCATGGCTGGGTTCTGCGTTGGGATTCGGAAAGTGGAATTTCCGAGCGAAACTCAATTTCGGCAGTTCAAATGAATGATTTCGCGAATGAAACCCGCCCCCCTCCCTCCTATAGCCAGCCGACCATTAAAAACCCGCACGGGTTGTGTAGAAAGTGGTGGCTTTTTTTTTTGCCAAATTCACCAATGCCAGGCGATACAAGATCGCCGCATCTTCTGCGAGTCGGGGGATCGCCAATGCATTGGGCCGGGCACGCTGCGCCCTCACCGCTTCAACCACGCCGCCGCCTCGGGCAGCCCAGCCCAGGCCCTCGCGCAAAGCAGGACGTTACACTCCGTCGTCCGGCGGCAGAACGCGCACGACCTGCGGGCACCCCCCCTCTTTTCTTCGCATGCCTCGCGGCTAGGCGATGGCCCTGATTAGGCTTCGGGGTACATCCGCGTTCTAGGTGCCAAAATGGGTGCCTTGACTGACTAAGCACTCACACCTTCCCAAACTACTACGAACACACCGCTCCCGACACCTTTTTTTTTAAAGTCGACTTTCAAAACCCCCATAATGGGGTTTTGTAATGTCGTCTGTTAAGAGGGGGGGTGAGAGAATAAACCGCCGCCCCAAGGCCAAATTCGTTTCGAAGGGGGGTTTGAGGAACCACGATGTGGCGAAGCACGCGTGCAAGAGAAAAGAGAGCGACCTAGACTAGACGAAGAAGCTATAAAATGCGCCAGGGATCTAGTAGCTACGTGGTGGTTACATTTCAAAAAGCCAGCGGGCCGGCCCTATATCACGTTGGCCTCGTTCTTGAGCTTGTCGACGAGATCATCCACGCTGGCGACGGTGATACCGGGCGGTCGCGGCGGCGGGGTGGCGACGGAAAGCACAAGATTCTTCTGTTCGAGATCGACGCCGAGGTCGGCCGCATCGAGCGTGTCGACGGGCTTCTTCTTCGCCTTCATGATGTTTGGGAGCTTGGGGTAACGCGGGGTGTTAAGGCGGAGGTCAGCCGAAATGAGCGCGGGGAGCGGCACCTGAACCGTCTCCGTGCCCGTGTCCGTCTCTCGCTCGACGACGGCAGCGGTATTGCCGTCGATCATCTCGAGCTTGGACGCAAAGGTGACTTGTGGCCAGTCAAGGAGCTCGGCGAGCATTGGTCCCGTCGTCGCGTTGTCGCCGTCGATCGACTGCTTCCCGACGATGACGAGGTCGGGCTTTTCCTTGTCGACGACCTGCTTAAGGATCTTGGCCGTCGCGAGCGGCTGGAGTTCCTGGTCAAGGCGGAGGTCGGTCGACACGTGAACCGCACGGTCCGCGCCCATCGCCAGCGCTGAGCGAAGGGTCTCCGTCGCTTGCTTTGGGCCGATGCTGACCGCCACGACTTCCCCGGCGATGCCGGCCTCCTTGAGGCGAATGGCCTCTTCGCACGCGATCTCGCAGAACGGATTCATTGACATTTTTACGTTGGCGAGACTCACACCCGAGCCGTCGGGCTCGACGCGTACGCGCACAGCGTAGTCCACGACGCGCTTCACCCCGACGAGCACACGGAACGACTTGGACATGCTCAACCAGCGATCACCCCTTACTTACCCTCATACTACAGGTGAGACATTTATTTACACACACCCCCCCCTCTTAGCAGTCGACATTTAGAGACATTTATTGCTTTTGGCGGGACTCAACGGACTGTTTTGGACTTTAAATAATAACCTCTCGCAGCAATGATAACCTCTCGCGGCAGTGATGTGCTCCTCTGAACAAAACGGCACTTCGCAGCTCAGGCGACGATGATGTTCTTTGTGTGTGCCAATCTTCTTCTCGCCGGCGATTATCTCGCATGTGCGTTTCAAGCGCCGGCACGTCGAGTCCACAGTTGCCGTGTCCTCTCTCCCGGGGCGACGGTCGAACGAGAATGGAAAGAAAAGTATTACGAAAGCTTGGAAGAGTTGGTCGAAGCCAAGGAGCAAGTGGCGAAGGTGGCTCTCGAAGCCAAGGACCAAGTGGCCGACGCGGCCGCCCAGGTGGCGAAGGTGGCTCTCGAAGCCAAGGACCTGTCGGAAGAATTGAGGGTGTTGACGTCTGAACGGGACGCACTCTTGCTGCAGAGAGGCGCGTTTTTGAGTGAATTAAAAGAACTTGAGCTGCGAAACGTCATCGAGACCATCATCCTCGACTGCCGCGGTAGGACGTACAAGGATAAGATAAACACCTTCTTCGCCAAGAACAACACGCTGGTGTCGAAGATGATGAACGAAACGAAGATCGCAAAGCGAGTGAAGCAGATGCCTGGGTGGATAAACGCAAAGAACGAAACACAGGCTGTCGCTGAATACTTCTACGCGAATGTTTACGCCGCACTATCTGGCTACGTCCACAAGCAGGAAGTGCCCTTCGGAGAAGAGATCGTTGTGGACTTGCCACGCTCGTTCTCCGAGGACGTCCCGTTCGCCATCTTCTACGTGTTCAAATCAGCGAAGTTCCGGGTGTCCATACCACCCAGAAAACCGCAGCCAGCCTGCGAGAGAAAGAGGAGCGCTACATTTTAAAGAAGGGCTGGCGCTGGGGGCTGTTGATGGTCGGCAATCCGTTTAGCGTCGAACCTGCTGGAAAACGGCGCTGGCATCTGCCGAAGATGTTGGGCGCGATATAGCTAGCTAGCTAGCTATTAGGGGAGTACAACGTTGGGGATTCTTAATGTATTTGTGAGAACTGAAAAGGGGATGAGAGAACTATAATGGGGACGTGGTGCAGGGGTAAGTGTCATAGCTTCCTCACACAGGTGCTGGAAAAGAAAGAAAAGGATAAAAAGCTGTAAGTGAGATCCTCACACAGGTGCTGGAAAAGAAAGAAAAGGAAAAGGGGTAAGTGAGACACTCACAGAGGAGAAGCTTGAAGGAAGACGTCAGGAGAGGCAGTGTGGCAGAAAGAGACAGGAGATATCAGGGCGAAGTCGCGAGGTGAGGTAACGAGCACGAAGCCGGAGGAAGGAAGGAGCTTCCGTACTGCGGGTGAAGATATCGCTATGTTGGAGGTCAATGATGTGGTTGCGATGATATTCGGCGGTAAAAGCGAATATCAATATGGCGGGTGCGCCGCGGGAGACATTGGAGACGGACTTGGGTGACGGTGGTGCTATTATCGACATACATTGGTACCGTGTGACGATGGAGATCAAAGTCATCAAAAAGTTGGAGAAGCCAATAGAGCTCAGCAGTAGCGGCGTAAAGAGCGAGCAATTCAGCTTCAAAAGCCAACGTAAGAGGTGAGATCAAGTTCATTGACGTCAGTGAAAGCGCGGATATGGAGGAAAAAGGCTTGGTAATGGCCAATGCAATGACGAGGGTGCGCCACAAGAAGATCATCAAAGACTAAAACGAGACGGAGGACCACGGTAGAATTGAGCACGAGCTTGTAATGGCAAGTGTCACGAGATCCGCGGACGAAGCCACAATCATTGAGAAGGAAGCGTTCCAAATAAAGCCACCAATTGCGACAAGCTTGTTTGCAACCATACCAAGAGCGACGGAGCTTGTAAACGATTTCGGAACGATCGGTGGGTTGGCGAGGAGCATAGCCTTGGGGTGGCCAGACATAGATGTCTTCGTCAATGAGAGCTTGGATAAAAGCGGAGTTGACATCCAACTTATGCAAATCCCAGTCATGAACAGCAACGCCAGACAGGGGCTTGTATGAAAGCAGAGATGACATCTACAGGACGGCACGTGTCGTGGTAAGCAATGCCGTGAACCTGGGTGTAACCGCGGACAACGAGGCGAGCCTTGTACGATTTGAAGCGGCCAGAGTCATACTTCTTGCGGAGGATCCACTTGAGGGTACAAATGTTGCCAGAAAACGTCGAAGGAAGGCGCAGAACATCCCAGCAACCAAGCTGACCAAGAGAGCTGCATTCTTTAGCGATGGCTTGCAACCAGCCAGGACGCTCAGGATTGGTCGGAGCTAAAGCTTCACGTAGATGGGTGGAAGTGATAGTGTATTCGTCAAGGTCGGAATATTGCGACAGTTCTTCGGAAGCAGAGTAATAAACGTGTGCATGGGGATCAACAAGGGTGTTAGCTAAACAAAGGGGAAGGAAGACCTAATGAACTAACAAACGAAAGCTAACAGAAGAGACATACAAAGAGTTACAGGGGGAAACAGAAGCGACAGAGGAAACAGAATCAACATCGTGACAGGAGGAAACAGAATGGCCCGTATCGACATCAGAATGGCCCGTATCAACATCAGAATGGCCCGTATCGACATTGTGACAGGATGAAACAGAATGGCCCGTAAAAAAAGTTTGTTGGTTGTTGTAACGCGCGTTGGTCGACTTTGCGCGGTCGGCTCCGTTTGGCGCGACTTTGTTTTGCACTTTCTGTTGTTTTCTCTCTTTTGCACTTTCTGTTATTTTCTCTCGAGCTCGTAGAATGGTCGGTTCACGTGATGGGGTGATCAGTCCCAGTGAAACCGGCGCATTCTCATCAAACAAGGGGCAAGGGGGCAACAGCGGACAAGGGGGCAACAGCGGAAGAACAGCGGAAGAACAGGTGACAATCGGGCAACAGCAGGAACAGGTGACAATGGGGCAACAATAGACGAGAGCTTGGAAGCGTGATTCGAGAAAGTCAGAACAACGTTGAAGTTCCTTCGGTGGTTGACATTGCAGGAAATCGGGTAAGTGAAACTGTCAGCAAAATCGAGGTCTGAAGAACAATAGCGACAAAAGTGCCTGGGATGACGTGCGTTAGACGATTGGTGCCACTGAGAATCGCAGCGGGGCAAAGATAGCGGAAACACAAGCTGGTACATATGATGGCGGTGTACCAGACGTCTGATGAGAACGTGGCCTTTGGGCAGATAGGATGCATGGTGCATGGTGACCAGGTTATGACGATGGTCGGAGTCGACAGAAGCAAAAACAGGCGTAAGCAGGTTTGATACGAACGTGGGTGTTTGGTTGTTGTGGTGCGAGCAAGTTGCCATGGGCACGACCGCGTCCTGTACGCGAAAATGGAAGACTTCGGACGCGCCTGCGGTGTAAGGAACGAACACAGGTAGACCAGGCTGCTGTATGCCAGCCTGCTGTGGAAGATAAGAAAGTGGCCCGTTTTCGCATTCGGAAGAACGAAGCTGCCATATGGGCCAACGTTGGAGGAGCAAGCGGCGAGCTTCGCTCGCCTTGCAGATAGCGTCGCAGTGGCACGTAAGAACATTGCAGATAGCGTCGCGGGTGATTCACGTCGATAGCAAAACCGAATTTTAAAGGTCAGAAAAGCGGCGAAAAAGTGCGTGAAGGAGAACACACAGCAAAGAAGCGTCTGTCCAGGATCCCGAAGATGAGCGATCCAACCACATAGGAAGCACGAAAACTGCGCACGCGAAAAATTGACAGGCACAGCTTAGTTGTGGCAGGTGAAATGCGCGATGGAACGTGATTCGCTGGTTTTACCAAAACCGACAAGCACAACGAGGAGTGGATCAACGAATAGGTGAAAATGCACAACGGGGATTGGAGCAACGAATAGGCGAAATACAGAACGAGGAGGGGAGCAACGACGGGGTGAAAAGACAGAACGAGGAGAGGAGCAACGACGAGGGGAAAATACAGAACGAGGCGCCTGTGCAATGGGAGCTAAAAACAAAAACGAGGGGCTTCCGTGGGATGGGGTTGTCGATGTGCTTGCATCAGACATTCGGCGGTACACACGCTGACTTGGAATTATCTTGATTGGCATGAGACAGAGTATCGGGAGGGGTATGTGAGACGGTGGGTGTGGCCGTTTAAGGCGGTGAAGGGGGTGGAATAGATGGTGGTATTAAGAAACGCGGCGGAGTGGAACTAGAATCAGTCAAGGTGGGAGTAGGCATAGGAGCAGAAAAGGCAGTGTTAGTGGTGGTGGGTTTGGGTTGGTGTTGTTGGGTGTTTTTGGAGTCATTGGGAGTGTTGCGCTGTTGAGAAGAAGGGCGATGGTGGGTAGCGCGTTGTCGTGGAATAGCTAGGAACTTTGAAACTTGCGGCAGTCCCCCTTAAAGTGATCCTTGCAGCCGCTAAAAGGACATCGGGTAGTGCGTCGGAATCGAGTAAAGCCAGGTTGTTGGGAAAGGGGAGCGTCTAGGGTAGGTCAGTTGGAAGAGTCTGAAGTCGTGGCTGACGACGCGGCGGATAGCGCGGCGGAAGTGGTTGTGCATGCCATCTAAATTGATTGGTGTTGAACTTCTCAAGGGTACAACCACATTCATCGGTACGAAACGCGAGACGATAAAACAAAGCCGGTAAGGCTTGAAGCACGATGCACGTAGTCAAATGCGAGAACCCACTCGAGGGTGCGTCAGATCAGGTAGAATGTCGAGCAACTTGAACTCCGGTGATTGGTACAGTGCCGAGCAACTTGAACGCCGGTGATAGGTACAATGCCAAGCAACTTGTATACTCCGATGATAAACTTGTTGAGGAAGTTCGCTACGCGATCCCCACGGCCCATGTAGACATCGGTAATGCGCTTGTAAAGTCGCGTGAAGTTCATGTCGCGGTTTTCATGGATATCAACGTCGTTGCTTGACGCGAAATTCGCCTTCAGAGCAGCGAGATGCTTCTGCAGAGCAGCGAGATGCTGAGATGCTTGTCCAAGGATCGTTGGTCGAGATAATGTGATCGCCGGTGGAGATGATCATGTTCTCAAGACGACGTGCCATTGGTGGGAAAAAAAAATGTCGCTCACCGCTGAAGGCATCAAGTTTGTGCGAAAGCTTGCTAGCTTGAATTTCGATCGAGGACATGATAGACGACAACGAATCGAACAAGTAGCAATGAACTGAAGCCGAGGAGGTGTCGCCACGAAGTCAAGCAGAGGCTCAACCGTGGAGAACACCTACTGCCATGTGAGAACTGAAATGGGGATGAGAGAACTATAATGGGGACGTGGTGCAGGGGTAAGTGTCATAGCTTCCTCACAGGGTGGGTTTGTGTCTGTCTGCCTTTAAATGTCGACTGCTAAGAGGGGGGGGTGTGTGTGGGGAGCATGAAGGATGTGGGTGGGTTTGTGGGGTATGAGGGATGTGCCTGACGGGCGGAGATAAGTACGCGGGACCTAGTCGGGGTCATCGCCGAGGCGTGGGGCAGGCGAAGAGAGGACGGGCCCCGCCCGTAGGTCGTACGCATGCTGCCGCCGGACGTATGTGCGACGAAGGGTGACGTCCTGCTGGGATCGGGCGGCCTGGGCGGGGTTCCCCGAGGCGGCGACATGGGTGAGGGCGGTGAGGGCACAGCGAGCCCGGCCTAATGCGTTGGCGATCCCCCACTCACGGTAGATGCGGCGAGTTTGGGCCGCCTTTGCCTCTGTGAAGTTGGCGCAGCCGCTTGTCACCCAGGTTCGCGCAGCGATGCGCTCTGCGCATGTTTGGGCGAGAGCCTGGCACGCCGCGCTGGCCTCACCGAAGGCACCAAAGACGAGGCCGGCGACGGTGCCGTAGCTACGTAGCCGCTGTTCGACAGGGCCCAAGAAGCCAGGCGGTGGTGCTGTACCCGGCTGGGGGATGATGGCGTCGATGCCGCGGGCGTGAGCGAGGTATTCGGAGTGGACTTGCGCTGCGCGCCGATCGACAGGCGACGGGTGGGAGGGATGGAGGGCGTGGGCGGTGTACAACGAACCCCAAGCGAGGGTTTTGATGTCGTAGAGTTGCGCCTGTCTGTCTTTAACTGTCTGTCTGTCTTTAAATGTCGACTGCTAAGAGGGGGGGTGTGTGTGGGGAGCATGAAGGATGTGGGTGGGTTTGTGGGGTATGAGGGATGTGCCTGACGGGCGGAGATAAGTACGCGGGACCTAGTCGGGGTCATCGCCGAGGCGTGGGGCAGGCGAAGAGAGGACGGGCCCCGCCCGTAGGTCGTACGCATGCTGCCGCCGGACGTATGTGCGACGAAGGGTGACGTCCTGCTGGGATCGGGCGGCCTGGGCGGGGTTCCCCGAGGCGGCGACATGGGTGAGGGCGGTGAGGGCACAGCGAGCCCGGCCTAATGCGTTGGCGATCCCCCACTCACGGTAGATGCGGCGAGTTTGGGCCGCCTTTGCCTCTGTGAAGTTGGCGCAGCCGCTTGTCACCCAGGTTCGCGCAGCGATGCGCTCTGCGCATGTTTGGGCGAGAGCCTGGCACGCCGCGCTGGCCTCACCGAAGGCACCAAAGACGAGGCCGGCGACGGTGCCGTAGCTACGTAGCCGCTGTTCGACAGGGCCCAAGAAGCCAGGCGGTGGTGCTGTACCCGGCTGGGGGATGATGGCGTCGATGCCGCGGGCGTGAGCGAGGTATTCGGAGTGGACTTGCGCTGCGCGCCGATCGACAGGCGACGGGTGGGAGGGATGGAGGGCGTGGGCGGTGTACAACGAACCCCAAGCGAGGGTTTTGATGTCGTAGAGTTGCGCCTGTCTGTCTTTAACTGTCTGTCTGTCTTTAAATGTCGACTGCTAAGAGGGGGGGGTGTGTGTGGGGAGCATGAAGGATGTGGGTGGGTTTGTGGGGTATGAGGGATGTGCCTGACGGGCGGAGATAAGTACGCGGGACCTAGTCGGGGTCATCGCCGAGGCGTGGGGCAGGCGAAGAGAGGACGGGCCCCGCCCGTAGGTCGTACGCATGCTGCCGCCGGACGTATGTGCGACGAAGGGTGACGTCCTGCTGGGATCGGGCGGCCTGGGCGGGGTTCCCCGAGGCGGCGACATGGGTGAGGGCGGTGAGGGCACAGCGAGCCCGGCCTAATGCGTTGGCGATCCCCCACTCACGGTAGATGCGGCGAGTTTGGGCCGCCTTTGCCTCTGTGAAGTTGGCGCAGCCGCTTGTCACCCAGGTTCGCGCAGCGATGCGCTCTGCGCATGTTTGGGCGAGAGCCTGGCACGCCGCGCTGGCCTCACCGAAGGCACCAAAGACGAGGCCGGCGACGGTGCCGTAGCTACGTAGCCGCTGTTCGACAGGGCCCAAGAAGCCAGGCGGTGGTGCTGTACCCGGCTGGGGGATGATGGCGTCGATGCCGCGGGCGTGAGCGAGGTATTCGGAGTGGACTTGCGCTGCGCGCCGATCGACAGGCGACGGGTGGGAGGGATGGAGGGCGTGGGCGGTGTACAACGAACCCCAAGCGAGGGTTTTGATGTCGTAGAGTTGCGCCTGTCTGTCTTTAACTGTCTGTCTGTCTTTAAATGTCGACTGCTAAGAGGGGGTGTGTGTGGGGAGCATGAAGGATGTGGGTGGGTTTGTGGGGTATGAGGGATGTGCCTGACGGGCGGAGATAAGTACGCGGGACCTAGTCGGGGTCATCGCCGAGGCGTGGGGCAGGCGAAGAGAGGACGGGCCCCGCCCGTAGGTCGTACGCATGCTGCCGCCGGACGTATGTGCGACGAAGGGTGACGTCCTGCTGGGATCGGGCGGCCTGGGCGGGGTTCCCCGAGGCGGCGACATGGGTGAGGGCGGTGAGGGCACAGCGAGCCCGGCCTAATGCGTTGGCGATCCCCCACTCACGGTAGATGCGGCGAGTTTGGGCCGCCTTTGCCTCTGTGAAGTTGGCGCAGCCGCTTGTCACCCAGGTTCGCGCAGCGATGCGCTCTGCGCATGTTTGGGCGAGAGCCTGGCACGCCGCGCTGGCCTCACCGAAGGCACCAAAGACGAGGCCGGCGACGGTGCCGTAGCTACGTAGCCGCTGTTCGACAGGGCCCAAGAAGCCAGGCGGTGGTGCTGTACCCGGCTGGGGGATGATGGCGTCGATGCCGCGGGCGTGAGCGAGGTATTCGGAGTGGACTTGCGCTGCGCGCCGATCGACAGGCGACGGGTGGGAGGGATGGAGGGCGTGGGCGGTGTACAACGAACCCCAAGCGAGGGTTTTGATGTCGTAGAGTTGCTCCTTGTTGTCGAGCGTGGTGAGGATGTCTGGGACGACTTGACGTCGGGCGAGATTGCCTCGGTACCGGCCGTAGAGGCGCGTGCGAATGGTAGGGGCGACGACGTCAGCAAAGATGCCGAAAACCTCGGACAGGGCTGGGATGCCGGCCTCTTTGACGCTGCCGTGGACGCAGTCGAGCTGGCCGTCATGCCAGGTGGTCCGCGCTCCTCCGCGGTTGACAAGGTTGGCCTGCGTGAGAAGCACCTTGCCGTGAGCGTCGAGAACGACGTCAGTGCCCAGAATGCGAGTGCCCACGAGGCCCAAACAAGCTGGAGAGGGGTAGCCAAAGTACTGGGCACACATCTCAGCCCAGCAGCGGTTGGGGATTTGAAGGCCAGAGCTGGGCCACGAGCTGATGAACGTGGTCGAGAAGCGATCCCATGAGGACGCCGCTACTCGAAGTGCTTCGGTGATGGGAAGGGTGGCCGCAAGGCGCTGGAGTGCAGTGGCCCGAGCTGTCTCGCGCTGGGAGGTTAGAGCACGCTGGAGTTGGGGTATGAGCACGGGTGTCGAGATGGTGGGGTCGACGAGGACGCCCATGGAGACGAATTCGTGGGAGAGAGGACCGTCGACGAGATGAACGTTGGCGGGGTCGCCGGAACCAGCGCCGCCGTGGGAAGCCAGCGTGGTACGGAGATCAGCCCGAAGTCCGTCCCACGCAGTCTCGAGTGCCCGCCCCAGGCGGCAACCGGATGCGAGGAGGTGGTGCCAACGGTGCAACTCGTTAACTGTGCGAAAAGAAGTGGCACCCAGGACCGAGGCGAGGGGGGAGGTAGCCAGGGACCTCCAAGGCACCCGTAGGATCGCGAAGGTCGACGAGGTGTGGGAGGGCCTGGGCCGCCGTGCCAACAAAGGCGGCGGGGCTGAGGTCGGCGCAGGAGCGAATGCCGCCACCCCCACTTCGAGCAGGAAGACGGAGGCGTTGGAGGACGATGCCGTTGGAGTCAAAAACCTGACGCGGATCTGCGCCAAGTGCTGTGGCGACGAAGCTGAGGGCGGCAACGTCGAAGCGGCGGAGCGCGCTCAAGGCATTGGCGGGGTAGCAGTGTTGCGCGATGTAGTCCATGCGCGGGGCGATGCAGTAGCGGCCCAACGAGTACATGCAGTGGAGGGAGACGTTCTGGAGCTTGGTGCGAATACGGCTCATGTAGCTCACCTGAGCGTCAACCTCGCGTTGCAAGGTAGCTTCGACATAGGCATCTCCGGCGTGGCCGGGGAGCCGATGGGCACACCGTAGATTACGAGGCCGTCGGCGACAACGGGGATACCAGCAAGAGTACGCGTGCCGTCAGGCGCAACTTGGACGTGGTCGTGAACATCGGGGTGGTCGAGAAGCCCCATGCCAAGTGCCGGACAGAACGCCTCGCACTTGTCGAGGCGGAGCTCCTCGCCGCTAGCTTGGATGTCGCGGGCGTACTGCAGGAGGGCGTCGACAACTTCACGAGGGGAACCAGAGATGACGCCGTCGTCCATGCCAAATCGGGCGTAGCCGGCACATGAACGTAAGCGGGTGTCAAGGGCCTGAGCGGCGTCATGCGTTGCCAGACAGTACGCCGGTGGATAGGTGGGGTCGCCTTGCTGGCCGCCTTCTTGAGAGTCGAAGGGGGCACGATCGAGGCCGGTGGGGCCGTGGAGGGCCACCCAGGATGCCGGCCGCAATTGCTTGAACATAAAGTGGCCAAAGGCACGCAGCTTAGCGTTGGCGTGGTTTGCGAGTTTGTCCACGACGGTCCGGCGCTTGAGCTCGTTGAAGGCGTTGCGTTTGTCCAGCTTGATGATGACCTGGTCGGGGTACTGCTCCGCGTGGATGCGGACGCCAAAGACGAGGCGCGAGGGGCCGCCCTTGACCCCGACGGCAACGTTGATCGGGTACAGTGCCTCAGAGAGCTCGGAGTGGAGGCTACGCACAAGGCACCGTCCAGTGGCACGGCGGCGGACGGTGCCAATGCCGATAGGTCGAACGTCAGGTGCTTGGTTAGCGTCAGCGGCGCGTCGTTTTACCAACGGAATGAGGGTTACCGTGGTGGTGATGAAGTAATAACCAGTCAGGAAGAGCTCCCACGAACGAACAAGGTCTCAAGGTTGTCGATTTTGTCCATCGCCGAGCGTGCCTTGACGTTGCTCGGGAAGGGCTGGGCGAAAACGGAGAGGAATTCATTGCGGCACTGGTCGGGGCCCACACCAGCCTTCGGCCGGAGCGTGCGGTAAGTTTCACGCAGGGCGACCGAGAGTGTGGCGAGCCCTTGCGGGTGGTTGGGGAAAGTGTGAAGGTCCTCCTTGCGAGTAGGATGTTTGGACACGAGTTGGCGCATGACGTCTGGGTGGCAGGGGTCGGCGATGCCCAGGCTGGTGAGAATACGGCACGCCCGAGAGAGGTCGCCAGATTCAGCGAGTCGCAATGCACGAAGTGCGTCCGCGTCATCGTCGGGGGCCGCCCGTGAGCGTACATGGGAGCGCACGCGAGTCACGTCGTGGAGGTAGCCGTCAATGAGGAGGTCGTAACGCCCTGCGGCGAAGGCTGTAAAGCGGTCAGTGAGCACGTCGGGCCGACGGGCGCCGCCTCGTGGTGCTCGCCGAAGAAGTAGGCTGTGAAGGCTCATGTACCAAAGGAGGGCACGGTCACGAGCGTTATCGGAAGTGGCGTCTTCAAACCATGAACACACTTCAGCCATTGCGCTCGCCCATGCCTCGCGGAATTGGGCGGGAATGGTGCGAATGCAAGAGCACGGCGATATAATGAGGTCTTTGATGGAGACCTCGTCGATCGCAGAGCGCAAATCGCTCAGGTCACGTGACTGTCTGTCTGTCCCTCGATTTAGGGTAAGGATCACGTAGGCCCGCGTAATCACGTAGGCCCGCGTATTGAACGCTAAAATTTCCCACGGCTGGGCCAACGACGGTGTCGCCGCCCTTCCGCTGCTGCTCGGCAACTTCTGCATCGACAAGCCGCTCCTCCTGCTGCTCGCCTTCCATCCAACCTCAGCGTCGACGGACTAATAATAACACCCCAATTCAAATCACTGTTCATACAAAACCCTCCCTATTTGATTCTTCTGGAACTCGGTGCCAAGGGTTTCACCAAACATACAAGAGCCCGCCATCGATGGCGGGCGTAATGCGAGGGGTGGAGCCACTCACTCCGCGAGGAGTCCAATCCGCACACTATGTATTTCAGGCAGCCGGTGGACGTCTCCGTCGTTTGTCTTCGGAGCAAAACCTCCTTTCTGCGTGTGCATACCTTCGTTCAGGGCGCCGACTCTCTGCGCTGCTTCTTGGGCTGCGATGGTGCTTCGCGACTCATTGCTTTGTGGATCATGTGGAGCCGCGCGAGGACGTCGTCTCGCGGCGCGAACGGACCGCCGTTTGCGGCCGTGGCTATGAAACTGGACAACCTCGCCAGAGCCTCCTCTTCCGTGATGGGCTTCTCGGCGCGCTTCTCGAACTCGGGCGGCTCGTTCTCGACCTGCCGCCGCCGCACGCCGCCCTCACCGACCTGCATTCGCCAGTCAAAGGCGGGCGACAGACCTCGAAGTGCGAGACATTTATTGCTTTTGGCGCGACTCAACGGACTGTTAGACTTTAACAACCTCTCGCTCCTCTGAACAAAACGGTACTTCGGAGCTCAGGCGACGATGTTCTTTGTGTGTGCCAATCTTCTTCTCGCCGGCGATTATCTCGCATGTGCGTTTCAAGCGCCGGCACGTCAAGTCCACAGTTGCCGTGTCCTCTCTCCCCGGGC
This sequence comes from Chrysophaeum taylorii, assembly GCA_029834535.1. Classification (NCBI taxonomy): domain Eukaryota; class Pelagophyceae; order Pelagomonadales; family Pelagomonadaceae; genus Chrysophaeum; species Chrysophaeum taylorii. The sequence continues at coordinate 77,876 of JAQMWT010000553.1, read as the reverse complement.
GACGGTCGAACGAGAATGGAAAGAAAAGTATTACGAGAGCTTGCAAGAGTTGGTCGAAGCCAAGGACCAAGTGGCGAAAGTGGCGAAGGTGGCTCTCGAAGCCAAGGACCAAGTGGCAGCGGTGGCTCTCGAAGCCAAGGACCAAGTGGCCGACGCGACCGCCCAGGTGGCGAAGGTGGCTCTCGAAGCCAAGGACCTGTCGGAAGAATTGAGGGTGTTGACGTCTGAACGGGACGCACTCTTGCTGCAGAGAGGCGCGTTTTTGAGTGAATTAAAAGAACTTGAGCTGCGAAACGTCATCGAGACCATCATCCTCGACTGCCGCGGTAGGACGTACAAGGATAAGATAAACACCTTCTTCGCCAAGAACAACACGCTGGTGTCGAAGATGATGAACGAAACGAAGATCGCAAAGCGAGTGAAGCAGATGCCTGGGTGGATAAACGCAAAGAACGAAACACAGGCTGTCGCTGAATACTTCTACGCGAATGTTTACGCCGCACTATCTGGCTACGTCCACAAGCAGGAAGTGCCCTTCGGAGAAGAGATCGTTGTGGACTTGCCACGCTCGTTCTCCGAGGACGTCCCGTTCGCCATCTTCTACGTGTTCAAATCAGCGAAGTTCCGGGTGTCCATACCACCCAGAAAACCGCAGCCAGCCTGCGAGAGAAAGAAGCAGATAAGCTGAGGAGCGCTACATTTTAAAGAAGGGCTGGCGCTGGGGGCTGTTGATGGTCGGCAATCCGTTTAGCGTCGAACCTGCTGGAAAACGGCGCTGGCATCTGCCGAAGATGTTGGGCGCGATATAGCTAGCTAGCTAGCTATTAGGGGGAGTACAACGTTGGGGATTCTTAATGTATTTGTGAGAACTGAAAAGGGGATGAGAGAACTATAATGGGGACGTGGTGCAGGGGTAAGTGTCATAGCTTCCTCACACAGGTGCTGGAAAAGAAAGAAAAGGATAAAAAGCTGTAAGTGAGATCCTCACACAGGTGCTGGAAAAGAAAGAAAAGGAAAAGGGGTAAGTGAGACACTCACAGAGGAGAAGCTTGAAGGAAGACGTCAGGAGAGGCAGTGTGGCAGAAAGAGACAGGAGATATCAGGGCGAAGTCGCGAGGTGAGGTAACGAGCACGAAGCCGGAGGAAGGAAGGAGCTTCCGTACTGCGGGTGAAGATATCGCTATGTTGGAGGTCAATGATGTGGTTGCGATGATATTCGGCGGTAAAAGCGAATATCAATATGGCGGGTGCGCCGCGGGAGACATTGGAGACGGACTTGGGTGACGGTGGTGCTATTATCGACATACATTGGTACCGTGTGACGATGGAGATCAAAGTCATCAAAAAGTTGGAGAAGCCAATAGAGCTCAGCAGTAGCGGCGTAAAGAGCGAGCAATTCAGCTTCAAAAGCCAACGTAAGAGGTGAGATCAAGTTCATTGACGTCAGTGAAAGCGCGGATATGGAGGAAAAAGGCTTGGTAATGGCCAATGCAATGACGAGGGTGCGCCACAAGAAGATCATCAAAGACTAAAACGAGACGGAGGACCACGGTAGAATTGAGCACGAGCTTGTAATGGCAAGTGTCACGAGATCCGCGGACGAAGCCACAATCATTGAGAAGGAAGCGTTCCAAATAAAGCCACCAATTGCGACAAGCTTGTTTGCAACCATACCAAGAGCGACGGAGCTTGTAAACGATTTCGGAACGATCGGTGGGTTGGCGAGGAGCATAGCCTTGGGGTGGCCAGACATAGATGTCTTCGTCAATGAGAGCTTGGATAAAAGCGGAGTTGACATCCAACTTATGCAAATCCCAGTCATGAACAGCAACGCCAGACAGGGGCTTGTATGAAAGCAGAGATGACATCTACAGGACGGCACGTGTCGTGGTAAGCAATGCCGTGAACCTGGGTGTAACCGCGGACAACGAGGCGAGCCTTGTACGATTTGAAGCGGCCAGAGTCATACTTCTTGCGGAGGATCCACTTGAGGGTACAAATGTTGCCAGAAAACGTCGAAGGAAGGCGCAGAACATCCCAGCAACCAAGCTGACCAAGAGAGCTGCATTCTTTAGCGATGGCTTGCAACCAGCCAGGACGCTCAGGATTGGTCGGAGCTAAAGCTTCACGTAGATGGGTGGAAGTGATAGTGTATTCGTCAAGGTCGGAATATTGCGACAGTTCTTCGGAAGCAGAGTAATAAACGTGTGCATGGGGATCAACAAGGGTGTTAGCTAAACAAAGGGGAAGGAAGACCTAATGAACTAACAAACGAAAGCTAACAGAAGAGACATACAAAGAGTTACAGGGGGAAACAGAAGCGACAGAGGAAACAGAATCAACATCGTGACAGGAGGAAACAGAATGGCCCGTATCGACATCAGAATGGCCCGTATCAACATCAGAATGGCCCGTATCGACATTGTGACAGGATGAAACAGAATGGCCCGTAAAAAAAGTTTGTTGGTTGTTGTAACGCGCGTTGGTCGACTTTGCGCGGTCGGCTCCGTTTGGCGCGACTTTGTTTTGCACTTTCTGTTGTTTTCTCTCTTTTGCACTTTCTGTTATTTTCTCTCGAGCTCGTAGAATGGTCGGTTCACGTGATGGGGTGATCAGTCCCAGTGAAACCGGCGCATTCTCATCAAACAAGGGGCAAGGGGGCAACAGCGGACAAGGGGGCAACAGCGGAAGAACAGCGGAAGAACAGGTGACAATCGGGCAACAGCAGGAACAGGTGACAATGGGGCAACAATAGACGAGAGCTTGGAAGCGTGATTCGAGAAAGTCAGAACAACGTTGAAGTTCCTTCGGTGGTTGACATTGCAGGAAATCGGGTAAGTGAAACTGTCAGCAAAATCGAGGTCTGAAGAACAATAGCGACAAAAGTGCCTGGGATGACGTGCGTTAGACGATTGGTGCCACTGAGAATCGCAGCGGGGCAAAGATAGCGGAAACACAAGCTGGTACATATGATGGCGGTGTACCAGACGTCTGATGAGAACGTGGCCTTTGGGCAGATAGGATGCATGGTGCATGGTGACCAGGTTATGACGATGGTCGGAGTCGACAGAAGCAAAAACAGGCGTAAGCAGGTTTGATACGAACGTGGGTGTTTGGTTGTTGTGGTGCGAGCAAGTTGCCATGGGCACGACCGCGTCCTGTACGCGAAAATGGAAGACTTCGGACGCGCCTGCGGTGTAAGGAACGAACACAGGTAGACCAGGCTGCTGTATGCCAGCCTGCTGTGGAAGATAAGAAAGTGGCCCGTTTTCGCATTCGGAAGAACGAAGCTGCCATATGGGCCAACGTTGGAGGAGCAAGCGGCGAGCTTCGCTCGCCTTGCAGATAGCGTCGCAGTGGCACGTAAGAACATTGCAGATAGCGTCGCGGGTGATTCACGTCGATAGCAAAACCGAATTTTAAAGGTCAGAAAAGCGGCGAAAAAGTGCGTGAAGGAGAACACACAGCAAAGAAGCGTCTGTCCAGGATCCCGAAGATGAGCGATCCAACCACATAGGAAGCACGAAAACTGCGCACGCGAAAAATTGACAGGCACAGCTTAGTTGTGGCAGGTGAAATGCGCGATGGAACGTGATTCGCTGGTTTTACCAAAACCGACAAGCACAACGAGGAGTGGATCAACGAATAGGTGAAAATGCACAACGGGGATTGGAGCAACGAATAGGCGAAATACAGAACGAGGAGGGGAGCAACGACGGGGTGAAAAGACAGAACGAGGAGAGGAGCAACGACGAGGGGAAAATACAGAACGAGGCGCCTGTGCAATGGGAGCTAAAAACAAAAACGAGGGGCTTCCGTGGGATGGGGTTGTCGATGTGCTTGCATCAGACATTCGGCGGTACACACGCTGACTTGGAATTATCTTGATTGGCATGAGACGGGAGGGGTATGTGAGACGGTGGGTGTGGCCGTTTAAGGCGGTGAAGGGGGTGGAATAGATGGTGGTATTAAGAAACGCGGCGGAGTGGAACTAGAATCAGTCAAGGTGGGAGTAGGCATAGGAGCAGAAAAGGCAGTGTTAGTGGTGGTGGGTTTGGGTTGGTGTTGTTGGGTGTTTTTGGAGTCATTGGGAGTGTTGCGCTGTTGAGAAGAAGGGCGATGGTGGGTAGCGCGTTGTCGTGGAATAGCTAGGAACTTTGAAACTTGCGGCAGTCCCCCTTAAAGTGATCCTTGCAGCCGCTAAAAGGACATCGGGTAGTGCGTCGGAATCGAGTAAAGCCAGGTTGTTGGGAAAGGGGAGCGTCTAGGGTAGGTCAGTTGGAAGAGTCTGAAGTCGTGGCTGACGACGCGGCGGATAGCGCGGCGGAAGTGGTTGTGCATGCCATCTAAATTGATTGGTGTTGAACTTCTCAAGGGTACAACCACATTCATCGGTACGAAACGCGAGACGATAAAACAAAGCCGGTAAGGCTTGAAGCACGATGCACGTAGTCAAATGCGAGAACCCACTCGAGGGTGCGTCAGATCAGGTAGAATGTCGAGCAACTTGAACTCCGGTGATTGGTACAGTGCCGAGCAACTTGAACGCCGGTGATAGGTACAATGCCAAGCAACTTGTATACTCCGATGATAAACTTGTTGAGGAAGTTCGCTACGCGATCCCCACGGCCCATGTAGACATCGGTAATGCGCTTGTAAAGTCGCGTGAAGTTCATGTCGCGGTTTTCATGGATATCAACGTCGTTGCTTGACGCGAAATTCGCCTTCAGAGCAGCGAGATGCTTCTGCAGAGCAGCGAGATGCTGAGATGCTTGTCCAAGGATCGTTGGTCGAGATAATGTGATCGCCGGTGGAGATGATCATGTTCTCAAGACGACGTGCCATTGGTGGGAAAAAAAAATGTCGCTCACCGCTGAAGGCATCAAGTTTGTGCGAAAGCTTGCTAGCTTGAATTTCGATCGAGGACATGATAGACGACAACGAATCGAACAAGTAGCAATGAACTGAAGCCGAGGAGGTGTCGCCACGAAGTCAAGCAGAGGCTCAACCGTGGAGAACACCTACTGCCATGTGAGAACTGAAATGGGGATGAGAGAACTATAATGGGGACGTGGTGCAGGGGTAAGTGTCATAGCTTCCTCACAGGGTGGGTTTGTGTCTGTCTGTCTTTAAATGTCGACTGCTAAGAGGGGGGTGTGTGTGGGGAGCATGAAGGATGTGGGTGGGTTTGTGGGGTATGAGGGATGTGCCTGACGGGCGGAGATAAGTACGCGGGACCTAGTCGGGGTCATCGCCGAGGCGTGGGGCAGGCGAAGAGAGGACGGGCCCCGCCCGTAGGTCGTACGCATGCTGCCGCCGGACGTATGTGCGACGAAGGGTGACGTCCTGCTGGGATCGGGCGGCCTGGGCGGGGTTCCCCGAGGCGGCGACATGGGTGAGGGCGGTGAGGGCACAGCGAGCCCGGCCTAATGCGTTGGCGATCCCCCACTCACGGTAGATGCGGCGAGTTTGGGCCGCCTTTGCCTCTGTGAAGTTGGCGCAGCCGCTTGTCACCCAGGTTCGCGCAGCGATGCGCTCTGCGCATGTTTGGGCGAGAGCCTGGCACGCCGCGCTGGCCTCACCGAAGGCACCAAAGACGAGGCCGGCGACGGTGCCGTAGCTACGTAGCCGCTGTTCGACAGGGCCCAAGAAGCCAGGCGGTGGTGCTGTACCCGGCTGGGGGATGATGGCGTCGATGCCGCGGGCGTGAGCGAGGTATTCGGAGTGGACTTGCGCTGCGCGCCGATCGACAGGCGACGGGTGGGAGGGATGGAGGGCGTGGGCGGTGTACAACGAACCCCAAGCGAGGGTTTTGATGTCGTAGAGTTGCTCCTTGTTGTCGAGCGTGGTGAGGATGTCTGGGACGACTTGACGTCGGGCGAGATTGCCTCGGTACCGGCCGTAGAGGCGCGTGCGAATGGTAGGGGCGACGACGTCAGCAAAGATGCCGAAAACCTCGGACAGGGCTGGGATGCCGGCCTCTTTGACGCTGCCGTGGACGCAGTCGAGCTGGCCGTCATGCCAGGTGGTCCGCGCTCCTCCGCGGTTGACAAGGTTGGCCTGCGTGAGAAGCACCTTGCCGTGAGCGTCGAGAACGACGTCAGTGCCCAGAATGCGAGTGCCCACGAGGCCCAAACAAGCTGGAGAGGGGTAGCCAAAGTACTGGGCACACATCTCAGCCCAGCAGCGGTTGGGGATTTGAAGGCCAGAGCTGGGCCACGAGCTGATGAACGTGGTCGAGAAGCGATCCCATGAGGACGCCGCTACTCGAAGTGCTTCGGTGATGGGAAGGGTGGCCGCAAGGCGCTGGAGTGCAGTGGCCCGAGCTGTCTCGCGCTGGGAGGTTAGAGCACGCTGGAGTTGGGGTATGAGCACGGGTGTCGAGATGGTGGGGTCGACGAGGACGCCCATGGAGACGAATTCGTGGGAGAGAGGACCGTCGACGAGATGAACGTTGGCGGGGTCGCCGGAACCAGCGCCGCCGTGGGAAGCCAGCGTGGTACGGAGATCAGCCCGAAGTCCGTCCCACGCAGTCTCGAGTGCCCGCCCCAGGCGGCAACCGGATGCGAGGAGGTGGTGCCAACGGTGCAACTCGTTAACTGTGCGAAAAGAAGTGGCACCCAGGACCGAGGCGAGGCGGGGGAGGTAGCCAGGGACCTCCAAGGCACCCGTAGGATCGCGAAGGTCGACGAGGTGTGGGAGGGCCTGGGCCGCCGTGCCAACAAAGGCGGCGGGGCTGAGGTCGGCGCAGGAGCGAATGCCGCCACCCCCACTTCGAGCAGGAAGACGGAGGCGTTGGAGGACGATGCCGTTGGAGTCAAAAACCTGACGCGGATCTGCGCCAAGTGCTGTGGCGACGAAGCTGAGGGCGGCAACGTCGAAGCGGCGGAGCGCGCTCAAGGCATTGGCGGGGTAGCAGTGTTGCGCGATGTAGTCCATGCGCGGGGCGATGCAGTAGCGGCCCAACGAGTACATGCAGTGGAGGGAGACGTTCTGGAGCTTGGTGCGAATACGGCTCATGTAGCTCACCTGAGCGTCAACCTCGCGTTGCAAGGTAGCTTCGACATAGGCATCTCCGGCGTGGCCGGGGAGCCGATGGGCACACCGTAGATTACGAGGCCGTCGGCGACAACGGGGATACCAGCAAGAGTACGCGTGCCGTCAGGCGCAACTTGGACGTGGTCGTGAACATCGGGGTGGTCGAGAAGCCCCATGCCAAGTGCCGGACAGAACGCCTCGCACTTGTCGAGGCGGAGCTCCTCGCCGCTAGCTTGGATGTCGCGGGCGTACTGCAGGAGGGCGTCGACAACTTCACGAGGGGAACCAGAGATGACGCCGTCGTCCATGCCAAATCGGGCGTAGCCGGCACATGAACGTAAGCGGGTGTCAAGGGCCTGAGCGGCGTCATGCGTTGCCAGACAGTACGCCGGTGGATAGGTGGGGTCGCCTTGCTGGCCGCCTTCTTGAGAGTCGGGGGCACGATCGAGGCCGGTGGGGCCGTGGAGGGCCACCCAGGATGCCGGCCGCAATTGCTTGAACATAAAGTGGCCAAAGGCACGCAGCTTAGCGTTGGCGTGGTTTGCGAGTTTGTCCACGACGGTCCGGCGCTTGAGCTCGTTGAAGGCGTTGCGTTTGTCCAGCTTGATGATGACCTGGTCGGGGTACTGCTCCGCGTGGATGCGGACGCCAAAGACGAGGCGCGAGGGGCCGCCCTTGACCCCGACGGCAACGTTGATCGGGTACAGTGCCTCAGAGAGCTCGGAGTGGAGGCTACGCACAAGGCACCGTCCAGTGGCACGGCGGCGGACGGTGCCAATGCCGATAGGTCGAACGTCAGGTGCTTGGTTAGCGTCAGCGGCGCGTCGTTTTACCAACGGAATGAGGGTTACCGTGGTGGTGATGAAGTAATACCAGTCAGGAAGAGCTCCCCCGAACGAACAAGGTCTCAAGGTTGTCGATTTTGTCCATCGCCGAGCGTGCCTTGACGTTGCTCGGGAAGGGCTGGGCGAAAACGGAGAGGAATTCATTGCGGCACTGGTCGGGGCCCACACCAGCCTTCGGCCGGAGCGTGCGGTAAGTTTCACGCAGGGCGACCGAGAGTGTGGCGAGCCCTTGCGGGTGGTTGGGGAAAGTGTGAAGGTCCTCCTTGCGAGCAGGATGTTTGGACACGAGTTGGCGCATGACGTCTGGGTGGCAGGGGTCGGCGATGCCCAGGCTGGTGAGAATACGGCACGCCCGAGAGAGGTCGCCAGATTCAGCGAGTCGCAATGCACGAAGTGCGTCCGCGTCATCGTCGGGGCCGCCCGTGAGCGTACATGGGAGCGCACGCGAGTCACGTCGTGGAGGTAGCCGTCAATGAGGAGGTCGTAACGCCCTGCGGCGAAGGCTGTAAAGCGGTCAGTGAGCACGTCGGGCCGACGGGCGCCGCCTCGTGGTGCTCGCCGAAGAAGTAGGCTGTGAAGGCTCATGTACCAAAGGAGGGCACGGTCACGAGCGTTATCGGAAGTGGCGTCTTCAAACCATGAACACACTTCAGCCATTGCGCTCGCCCATGCCTCGCGGAATTGGGCGGGAATGGTGCGAATGCAAGAGCACGGCGATATAATGAGGTCTTTGATGGAGACCTCGTCGATCGCAGAGCGCAAATCGCTCAGGTCACGTGACTGTCTGTCTGTCCCTCGATTTAGGGTAAGGATCACGTAGGCCCGCGTAATCACGTAGGCCCGCGTATTGAACGCTAAAATTTCCCACGGCTGGGCCAACGACGGTGTCGCCGCCCTTCCGCTGCTGCTCGGCAACTTCTGCATCGACAAGCCGCTCCTCCTGCTGCTCGCCTTCCATCCAACCTCAGCGTCGACGGACTAATAATAACACCCCAATTCAAATCACTGTTACAAAACCCTCCCTATTTGATTCTTCTGGAACTCGGTGCCAAGGGTTTCACCAAACATACAAGAGCCCGCCATCGATGGCGGGCGTAATGCGAGGGTGGAGCCACCACTCCGCGAGTCCAATCCGCACACTATGTATTTCAGGCAGCCGGTGGACGTCTCCGTCGTTTGTCTTCGGAGCAAAACCTCCTTTCTGCGTGTGCATACCTTCGTTCAGGGCGCCGACTCTCTGCGCTGCTTCTTGGGCTGCGATGGTGCTTCGCGACTCATTGCTTTGTGGATCATGTGGAGCCGCGCGAGGACGTCGTCTCGCGGCGCGAACGGACCGCCGTTTGCGGCCGTGGCTATGAAACTGGACAACCTCGCCAGAGCCTCCTCTTCCGTGATGGGCTTCTCGGCGCGCTTCTCGAACTCGGGCGGCTCGTTCTCGACCTGCCGCCGCCGCACGCCGCCCTCACCGACCTGCATTCGCCAGTCAAAGGCGGGCGACAGACCTCGAAGTGCGAGACATTTATTGCTTTTGGCGCGACTCAACGGACTGTTAGACTTTAACAACCTCTCGCTCCTCTGAACAAAACGGTACTTCGGAGCTCAGGCGACGATGTTCTTTGTGTGTGCCAATCTTCTTCTCGCCGGCGATTATCTCGCATGTGCGTTTCAAGCGCCGGCACGTCAAGTCCACAGTTGCCGTGTCCTCTCTCCCCGGGCGACGGTCGAACGAGAATGGAAAGAAAAGTATTACGAGAGCTTGGAAGAGTTGGTCGAAGCCAAGGACCAAGTGGCGAAAGTGGCGAAGGTGGCTCTCGAAGCCAAGGACCAAGTGGCCGACGCGGCCGCCCAGGTGGCGAAGGTGGCTCTCGAAGCCAAGGACCTGTCGGAAGAATTGAGGGTGTTGACGTCTGAACGGGACGCACTCTTGCTGCAGAGAGGCGCGTTTTTGAGTGAATTAAAAGAACTTGAGCTGCGAAACGTCATCGAGACCATCATCCTCGACTGCCGCGGTAGGACGTACAAGGATAAGATAAACACCTTCTTCGCCAAGAACAACACGCTGGTGTCGAAGATGATGAACGAAACGAAGATCGCAAAGCGAGTGAAGCAGATGCCTGGGTGGATAAACGCAAAGAACGAAACACAGGCTGTCGCTGAATACTTCTACGCGAATGTTTACGCCGCACTATCTGGCTACGTCCACAAGCAGGAAGTGCCCTTCGGAGAAGAGATCGTTGTGGACTTGCCACGCTCGTTCTCCGAGGACGTCCCGTTCGCCATCTTCTACGTGTTCAAATCAGCGAAGTTCCGGGTGTCCATACCACCCAGAAAACCGCAGCCAGCCTGCGCGAGAGAAAGAAGCAGATAAGCTGAGGAGCGCTACATTTTAAAGAAGGGCTGGCGCTGGGGGCTGTTGATGGTCGGCAATCCGTTTAGCGTCGAACCTGCTGGAAAACGGCGCTGGCATCTGCCGAAGATGTTGGGCGCGATATAGCTAGCTAGCTAGCTATTAGGGGGAGTACAACGTTGGGGATTCTTAATGTATTTGTGAGAACTGAAAAGGGGATGAGAGAACTATAATGGGGACGTGGTGCAGGGGTAAGTGTCATAGCTTCCTCACACAGGTGCTGGAAAAGAAAGAAAAGGATAAAAAGCTGTAAGTGAGATCCTCACACAGGTGCTGGAAAAGAAAGAAAAGGAAAAGGGGTAAGTGAGACACTCACAGAGGAGAAGCTTGAAGGAAGACGTCAGGAGAGGCAGTGTGGCAGAAAGAGACAGGAGATATCAGGGCGAAGTCGCGAGGTGAGGTAACGAGCACGAAGCCGGAGGAAGGAAGGAGCTTCCGTACTGCGGGTGAAGATATCGCTATGTTGGAGGTCAATGATGTGGTTGCGATGATATTCGGCGGTAAAAGCGAATATCAATATGGCGGGTGCGCCGCGGGAGACATTGGAGACGGACTTGGGTGACGGTGGTGCTATTATCGACATACATTGGTACCGTGTGACGATGGAGATCAAAGTCATCAAAAAGTTGGAGAAGCCAATAGAGCTCAGCAGTAGCGGCGTAAAGAGCGAGCAATTCAGCTTCAAAAGCCAACGTAAGAGGTGAGATCAAGTTCATTGACGTCAGTGAAAGCGCGGATATGGAGGAAAAAGGCTTGGTAATGGCCAATGCAATGACGAGGGTGCGCCACAAGAAGATCATCAAAGACTAAAACGAGACGGAGGACCACGGTAGAATTGAGCACGAGCTTGTAATGGCAAGTGTCACCAGATCCGCGGACGAAGCCACAATCATTGAGAAGGAAGCGTTCCAAATAAAGCCACCAATTGCGACAAGCTTGTTTGCAACCATACCAAGAGCGACGGAGCTTGTAAACGATTTTGGAACCATCGGTGGGTTGGCGAGGAGCATAGCCTTCGGGTGGCCAGACATAGATGTCTTCGTCAATGAGAGCTTGGATAAAAGCGGAGTTGACATCCAACTTATGCAAATCCCAGTCATGAACAGCAACGCCAGACAGGGGCTTGTGTGAAAGCAGAGATGACATCTACAGGACGGCACGTGTCGTGGTAAGCAATGCCGTGAACCTGGGTGTAACCGCGGACAACGAGGCGAGCCTTGTACGATTTGAAGCGGCCAGAGTCATACTTCTTGCGGAGGATCCACTTGAGGGTACAAATGTTGCCAGAAAACGTCGAAGGAAGGCGCATAACATCCCAGCAACCAAGCTGACCAAGAGAGCTGTATTCTTTAGCGATGGCTTGCAACCAGCCAGGGCGCTCAGGATTGGTCGGAGCTAAAGCTTCACGTAGATGGGTGGAAGTGATAGTGTATTCGTCAAGGTCGGAATATTGCGACAGTTCTTCGGAAGCAGAGTAATAAACGTGTGCATGAGGATCAACAAGGGTGTTAGCTAAACAAAGGGAAAGGAAGACCTAATGAACTAACAAACGAAAGCTAACAGAAGAGACATACAAAGAGTTACAGGGGGAAACAGAAGCGACAGAGGAAACAGAATCAACATCGTGACAGGAGGAAACAGAATGGCCCGTATCGACATCAGAATGGCCCGTATCAACATTGGAATGGCCCGTATCAACATTGTGACAGGATGAAACAGAATGGCCCGTAAAAAAAAGTTTGTTGGTTGTTGTAACGCGCATTGGTCGACTTTGCGCGGTCGGCTCCGTTTGGCGCGACTTTGTTTTGCACTTTCTGTTGTTTTCTCTCTTTGGTGCTCTTTTGTACTTTTCTCTCGAGCTCGTAGAATGGTCGGTTCACGTGATGGGGTGATCAGTCCCAGTAAAACCGGCGCATTCTCATCAAACACAGGGGGCAAGGGGGCAACAGCGGACAAGGGGGCAACAGCGGAAGAACAGCGGACAATGGGGGAACAATAGACGAGAGCTTGGAAGCGTGATTCGAGAAAGTCAGAACAACGTTGAAGTTCCTTCGGTGGTTGACATTAGGGTCGGATAAGAAAGTTCGTACGAGCCGTTAACTATGTTTCAGTTTGTACTAAGACATACTCAACGGATCGCTGAGCTATGTTCATTTGTACTCAAGCAGTATGTGCCGCCACGCCGCGAGATCGTCGCGATGGAACTAGTCCCCATAGTGAAGTCGGCATCCTTTCGTCCCCTCACGCAAAAAAAGGAAAAAGCCCACGCGTTGTAGGACCCGTCGTTGCGGCGCGGGCTAGTCTCGTTTTCTTATCCGACCCTATTGACATTGCAGGAAATCGGGTAAGTGAAACTGTCAGCAAAATCGAGGTCTGAAGAACAATAGCGACAAAAGTGCCTGGGATGACGTGCGTTAGACGATTGTCGCAGCGGGGCAAAGATAGCGGAAACACAGGCTGGACATATGATGGCGTGTACCAGACGTCTGATGAGAAATGGCCTTTGGGCAAATATGCTGCATGGTGACCGGGTATGACGATGGCCTTTGGTAAATATGCTGCATAGTGACCAGGGTATGACGATGGTCGTAGTCGACAGAATCCAAAACAAGCGTAAACAGGTTTGATGCGAACGTGAGTGTTTGGTTGTTGTGGCGCGAGCAAGTTGCCATGGGCACGACCGCGTCCTGTACGCGAAGATAGAAGACTTCGGACGCGCCAGCGGTGTAAGGAACGAACACAGGTAGACCAGGCTGCTGTATGCCAGCCTGCTGTGACACATAAGAAAGTGGCCCGTTTTCGCTGTCGCAAGAACGAAATTAATATGAGCCAACGTTGGAGGAGCAAGCGGCGAGCTTCGCTCGTCATACTCGAATAGGCTGCGGTAGAAGTTGGCGACAGTGGCAAAACAGTTGTGGCACGTAAGAACGTTGCAGATAGCTTGCAGATAGCGTCGCAGTGGCACGTAAGAACATTGCAGATAGCGTCGCGGGTGCTGAGCACGGAAGTCACGTCGATAGCAAAACCGAATTTTAAAGGTCAGAAAAGCGGCGAAAAAGTGCGTGAAGGAGAACCACAAATCACACAGCAAAGAAGCGTCTGTCTAGGATCCCGAAGATGGGCGATCCAACCACATAGGAAGCACGAAAACTGCGCACGCGAAAAATTGACAGGCACAGCTTAGTTGTGGCAGGTGAAATGAGCGATGGAACGTGATTCGCTGGTTTTACCAAAACCGACAAGCACAACGAGGAGTGGATCAACGAATAGGTGAAAATGCACAACGGGGAGTGGATCAACGAATAGCTGAAAATGCACAACGGGGAGTGGAGCAACGAATAGGCGAAATACAGAACGAGGAGGGGAGCAACGACGAGGTGAAAAGACAGAACGAGGAGAGGAGCAACGACGAGGGGAAAATACAGGACGAGGGGTGGAGCAACGAATAGCGGAAAATACAGAACGAGGCGCCTGTGCAATGGGAGCTAAAAACAAAAACGAACACCTGCTACCATGGAGAACTGAAAAGGGATGAGAAACTATAATGGGGACGTGGTGCAGGGGTAAGTGTCATAGCTTCCTCACAGTATTGGGGGCATTACTTAATTTTGCTTTTGGGGGGGGGTCAACGGACAGTCCTAACTACTAATCGACAGATGTTTGTTTGTTTGTCTTTAAATGTCGACTGCCAGAGGGGGTGTGTGGTGTCTTTAAATGTCGACTGCTAAGAGGGGGTGTGTGGGGTGTCTTTAAATGTCGACTGCTAGAGGGGTGTGGGGCATGAAGGATGTGGGTGGGTTTGTGGGGAGTATGTGCCTGACGGGCGGAGATAAGTACGCGGGACCTAGGCGGGGTCATCGCCGAGGCGTCCCCCAATTTAGGGCAAGGATCATGTAGGCCCGCGAGCCACACAGTGATCCTCCAAGCCGTCTACGGCGACCTCGCAGACTATTTCCACGAGCCGCGGCGGCTCTTTCAGCGCGCCATTCTCACGCCCCGTCGAAACGATGTTGTCGATGCTGACAACGCGCGCATGACCGCGGCCTTTTTTTCCCGGAGACGAGGCGTCGGAGTTCTTTTCGGCTGACTAGGCTGGGTCGGAAGACGACGCCTCGCTCTTTACAGTAGAGTTTTCAACTCCCTAACAACCAACGGGATGCTGACTTTGATCGCGAGCTTAATCTATTCGCAACCTCGACCCGTCGCACGGCCACTGCAACGTTACCAGATACATCATTGATCGTATCGTTGTCGCCGAGGCTCCTCCAACCTGTATCCCTTAAGGCCCGCCTACGCCAAACGATCAACAAGAGCCAGGGCCAGACGCCCCGCGAGGTCGGCGTCCTCTTGCCCACAAGCCCGTCTTCTGCCACGTCCAGCTCTACGTGGCTCTCTGTTGATCGGCAACCCCGAGGATATGTATGCTCTTCTGGGTCGACGACTCCACCCTACTCCACACGTGCACCTCCGCAATACCGATAAGCCCCCTCCCGGCGTCTACACGCGCACTGTAAGTGAACTTACTGGGACCAGGTGAACTTACTGGGGTTTGAGATTGGGACTAGGTGAATATAGTGACCAGGTGAACTTACTGGGGTATGCCAGGTGAGCTTACTGGAGTTTTTTGCAACTCAAACTCAAAGGTTGGCGGCGCGTGCGGATCAAAGCAGCTTGGATTGGCGGGTGTGAGAGCGACGAGCTCGAAGGAGTGGGCGTGAGCACGAGTGGGTTTACGCCGAACTTACTGGGGTTAGAGATTTGGACTAGGTGAACTTACTGGGACCAGACCTGAACTTACTGGGGTTAGAGATAGGTGAACTTACTGTGGGCTGAAGTTGTTATTATTATTATTACAAGTGCAGGCCAGTAAGTTCACCTAGTCCCAATCTCTAACCCTAGTAAGTTAACCTGGTCACAGTAAGTTCACCTAGTCCCAATCTCTAACCCCAGTAAGTTCGGCGTAAGCCCACTCGTGCTCACACCCACTCACCCCACTCTCCTTCGAGCTCGTCGCTCTCACCTCCGCCAATCTAAGCTGCTTTGATCCGTACACGCCGCTAGCCTTTGCGTTCACTCTAAAAACCCCAGTAAGTTCACTTGGTCCCAGTAAGTTCACCTGGTCACTAAGTTCACCTAGTCCCAATCTCAAACCCCAGCAAGTTCACCTGGACCCAGTAAGTTCACCTACAGTGCGCGTGTAGACGCCGGGAGGGGGCTTATCGGTATTGCGCAGCACGCGTGGGGTAGGGTGGAGTCGTCGACTTAGAAGAGGATATCCTCGGGGTTGCCGATCGACAGAGAGCCACGTAGAGCTGGACGTGGCAGAAGACGGGCTTCGCCAAGAGGACGCCGACCTCGCGGGGCGTCTGGCCCTGGCTCTTGTTGATCGTTTGGCATCGGCGGGCCTTAAGGGATACAGGTTGGAGGAGCCTCGGTGACACGACACGATCGATCATGTATCTGGTACCGTTGCAGTGGCCGTGCGACGGGTCGAGGTTGCGAAGACTTTAAGCTCGCGATCAAAGTCAGCATGCCGTTGGTTGTCAGGGAGTCGAAAACTCTACTGTAAAGAGCGAGGCGTCGTCTTCCGACCCAACCTAGTCGGCCGAAAAGAACTCCGACGCCTCGTCTCCGGGAAAAAAAGGCCGCGGTCATGCGCGCGTTATCAGCATCGACAACATCGTTTCGACGGGGCGTGAGAATGGCGCGCTGAAAGAGCCGCTGCGGGTCGTGGAAACAGTCTGCGAGGTCGCCGTAGACGGCTTGGAGGATCAATGTCTGGCTTCCGCGCCTACCTGACCCTTACCCTAAATCGAGGGACCCACACACACCCCCCCCTCTTAGCAGTCGACATTTAAAGACAGACAAAGAAACAAACAAACATCTGTCGATTAGTAGTTGGGAAGATTATAGTGAGACGGAGGAGGGTGTCTATCTAAAAGCTGGCGACGTTGAGTCCATCGTAGACGATTCTACCCGAGCGCAGGAGGCTCAGGCGCGGAAAAGCACGACGCTGATTGTCGGGGTGATGGTGGTCGTCGTCGTCGTCGGCGGTTTCGGAGGGTAGTCCGATAGACGGCAAAGTATCGTCCTCAGAAGAAGCGGAGGCCGGCGCGGCGTCGTCCGGCGGTGGTAACCTCGGGGATTGTTGGGTCGTCCCGGGGGCAGCAAAGGCGTGCGCGCGCGGGAGTGGGCAGGTTGTTGGACAGTCGTGGCCTCGCGCGCCGCAATTGTAGCAGAAGCGCGCCCCGCATCGACACGTGATGTGGTCCTGCGCGGAGAACGGAGGTCATCAGTATAGGAAGAAAGACGCACGCAGGCTTCGGTTTTTTCGACGATCGCGGCGCAGTCGGGGCACGAGGCCCAGCCGGCCGCGTCGGCGAGCGCGAAGTCGGCGCGCGCGTTGGTGGGCGCGCACGGAGTGCCGGGGTGCGCGGCCTGGCGGCAGTCGGGGCAGACGGGCACGCCGCAGGCGGCGCAGGCTCGACGCGCCGTCAAGTCGACGACGGAATCGCAGCCGCGGGGGCACCTGCGAAACCGAAGTCGGGAGGACGACGAAAACCAAAGGGGAAAGAAAGCGCGCACCAGCACTTGTCGCCGCCGCGGAGACGCGCCGCTCGCGCGAAGCGGCGGAGGCGGTGGGCTTCCTGTTTGGTGAGGATGCCGCGGTCTTCTAGCCATTTCGGGGCCATGACGAAGTCGCAGGCGGCCGTCTCGACGTCGAAGCAGGCGAGGCCCGTCGGTCCGACGCGCGAGGCGTCGGCGAGCGCGGCCCGCGCGAAGTCGCGAGCGCAGCAGACGCAGGCCTCGCCGACGTGGTCGCAGCAGGGGTCTGCGCGCCTGGCGAGGCGGCCGAGAAGGTGGGCGCGCGGCATGGGCTCGTAGCAAACGCGACAGGTCGCGAGATCTCTCCAGGTGGTGCGCCACCAGACGAGTCGGTTTCGCGCCTCTCGGAGGAACGTCGCGCGGAGGGTGGGCGGGGAGGAGCGGCGATCTCGGTTGTCGTCGTCGACGGTCGCGAAGGCGACGGCGTCGAGCCAGCTGGCGCCGAGGGAAACGGGCTCGGCGCGGTTGGCCTCGTCGAGCCAGTGGCTCGTCGGCACGGAGCCGAAATTGCGCCAGTGGCGGACGAGAGAAGAGGCGTAGGCGTCGAAGATGGCGCGGCGGCCGTCGAGGTCGAGCTGCCAGACGGCGATCTCGTCGTCGAGCCTCGCGAGGGCCTCGGCGTCGAGGCGTTGGTCGTCGTCGAGGAAAATGCCGGATTCGTCGTATTCCTCCGAGCTGAGGATCTTTTTGAGTTCGGCGAGGCGTTCGAATTTCGCGCGAAAAACGGCCGCGCGCGTCGCGACGGCGCGCTCGGCTCGATGCGCGAGGCGGCGGAGTTTTCCGAGGTCCTCCCCGACGGGCTCGGAGGCCCAGCAGGCGCACTTATCCGGAGCGCAGTCGCACGCGGCGTCGCCGAGGCGGTCCCGGGCCTCGAGAACGATTTCGCGTCGCGCCGCGGTTTCGCGGCCGTCCGCCAAGCGCTCGAGGCGCGCGACGACGCGGTCGAGGCGCCCGAGGGCCGCGCGCGAAATTCGGTAGTCCTTCATCACCGCGTCGAGGTCGCCGTCGTCGTCCTCGAGGGACACTCGGAGCTGCGAGGCCGGGACCGCGTAGGTATCGTCGTCGTCGTCGTCGTCGTCGTCGTCGAACGGCTCGCGCCGCTCGGCCCGGACGCGACTCGCCGAAAGGACGCGGCGGCGCCTCGCGCCGTCCTCGAAATCGGGCCGGTACGCGGGGAGCGGCGGCGGGCCCTCGACCAAGACGATCCAGGTGTTGGCGAGGCGGCTGTGGCGGCGCATGATGATGCCGAGACCGCCGTTCCACTCGACGCGGTCGCCGACGGCGACGCCCGCGCGCTGGCGCGCGCGCACGAGCCGCGCCACCAGCGAACGCCTCACGCCGGCGGCAGATTCGACGCTGTGGCGGGCCGCCCGCAGCGCGCGCGCGACGTGCGGCGCCGCCGAGTCCGTCACGTCCTTGGTCACCGCGAGGGTGTTGAGCCGGCCCGCGTAGATCGCTCGCCGACGCCACAGCTCTTCGGTCGCTCCGTTCGCGAGAATCACGTCCGTCGCAAACACCTCGCCGTGGCGGCGCTCGATGGCCTCTATGAGCCGCGCGTAGTCGGTGGTCGCCATCGGCGCCGCGGCCGGCGTCGTGCCCGGGACCGGCGGCGCGCCGCGGGACCGCGCCGGCGCCCCGAACTGGAACTTGCGGAAGAGCGGGTCCGCGCCGTCGGCGTACCAGGACGACGACGAGCGTCGAGAGGGGTCTGGGTCTTCGTCGAGCGTGTCGTCGAGCAGCCGCTTGCACCTCTGCAGCTCGACGAGCATGGCGCGCCGGGTCGAGACTTCGCACATGGCCTCGCACTGCAGCGCGTCCAGATCCTCCTCCTCCTCCTCCTGATCGTCGTCGTCGTCGTCGTCGTCTTGATGGTCGTCCTCGCCGAAGAGGCGCTGGATCGCGGGAAGCGCCTTGGAAAAGTCGTCCGAGTGCTCGTAGGCGCGCGCCCAAGAGCGGCGGCGCGAGTCGGCGGGAAGCCCGCGACCGAGGCGCGCGAGGAGAGCGACCGCGCGGAGCCTCGGGCGCGCGACGCGCACGAGGGCGGCGAGGACGTCGTCGAACCTGGCGCTGACGCGACGCGCCTCGGCGAGATCCGCCTTCAACAATTCGTGGCCGTCGTCGCGCAGGAGCTGGTACTTTGGGCGCAAAAAGTCGTAGCCGTGGCGGAGAGTCGCGAGCTCTTCGTAGGCGGCGAGGCGCTCGCCGACGCAGACCCAGAGCTCGTCCGACTCGGCGCGGAGGGCGTCGAGATTTCGGCAGTCGACGAGGCGGAACTTGTGGTGGCGGCGGCCGCGGCGGCCGAGCACGAGGCGCGCCGTCCAGACCATGGAGATGAGGTTGGCCGAGGCCTCGATCGCGGGAACGACGCGGCGGTCGAAGACGCGGAGGACGGCGAGCTGGCGGTCGACGACGCCGACCAGGTCGAAGAAGTCGGTCAGGAGGCGGCCGTCGAGCCGCGAGCGCCGCCGACCCTTGCCTTTGAGCGCGCCGTAGAGCGCGCCGAGGCGCGTCCCGAGGTGACCGCACGTCTCGGCGGCGGCGCCCGCGCGCCAGCGGCGCCTCTCGAGCTCGGCGATCGTGTTTCGCACGCCGACTTCGAGCAGCACGCTCGCCTCGGTCAGGACGGCCGTGGCGCGGCCGCAGGTCGCGCGCACGAGGTCGTCGTCGTCGGCGGCCGCGGCCACGAGGGCACGGCGCGCGTCGACGAGCGAGAGCGCGAACCTCGCGAGCGGCGACCGGTCGGCGAGGGCTTGAATCGCGCGCGCCGCGAGGAGAAGATTGTCGCGACCGCAACGCGATCGCCTGGCGTCTTCGGCGACGAGATCGACCAGCAGTTCGCAGACCCCCGCGTGGACCAATCGCGGCGAGACCTGCTCCCGCGATCTGCGCGCGAGCGTCTCGACGAACGCGAGCGCGACGCCGACGGCGAGTTGATCGCTGCCGCGCGTCGCCGCCCGCAGACTCAGGAGCGCGACGTCGCATCCGAGCTTGGAGTCCTCGTCGGACGCGGCGTACGCGGCGTACATGTCGCGCAGGCACAGAGACGCGCACAGAGGCTCGTCGAGAGCTTCGAACGCGCCAGACGACAGGAGTCCCCGGCACACGCCGCGGAAGACCGCCCCGAGTCCCATCGGATCTTCGGCGTCTGGATTCGCGAGCGCGAGCCGCTTCACCGTCGCCCCGGACAGCCACCTGCAAATCCGACCCAGACCCTCCGCGCTCCCCTTCTCGTCTACGGCGTGCGCGAGCGCCGCGATCCGCCAGCACGACCCTAGCCGCAGGGCCTCGAAACTTTCGCTCCCTTCGCCTTCTGCGAGCTCCCGAGATATCAAGTCCAGTTCGTCCCACCACCGCTCGCGCAGGCTCGGCCCCGTCCGCCGTCCAACTCGCCGAGGCGACACCTCCCGCTTTGCAACCATGCGACGACTCTCGTCGACGATGTCCTGCAAAAAGGTGCTCGCCAGGCAGGGGTTCATCATCATCGCAAGTGGCCGCGCCATCTTCGCCTCCTCCGCACCACGCCGCGTCCCATCCAATCCCAATCCGAATCCGAATCCGACTCCGAATCCGACTCCGAATCCGAATCCATCGCGCGCCGCCATCGGCCGCCCATCACGAATCGCATCGCGTGCCATCCCGTCGTCGTCGTCGTCGTCGGATCCCCGTCTTTTTTCCAGAATCTATCTCTCCCTCCCTCAGTTTGACCCAAGAGAAGAAGACAAAATATAGAATTCTTCTAGTGGTGGTGGTACTAGAACTAACTAACTAACTTCGGACCTCTCCCGGGCATGGGAGCCAGGCTGGGCCGGCAGTAGCCGGTTGTAGTGGTACTAGAACTTCTAGTACAACAATATAGGAGGAGAGGAGAGGGGGCGACGACGTCGTCGTCGTCTGAGGGGTCCCAAGACCTTACAAATTCGCCTCGGTCGCCACGCACATCCAACTCGGGGACAGTCGAGAATATAGATAGACAGATAGATAGGACTCCCGGAGTCTTGGGCGGCGGAGATCGGAATCGAATCGAGAAAGAGGCGGCCGCATCGGCGCGGCCGCCGTCGCGCACCTCACTCATGTGGCGGCGGCACTACCACCAGCACCACCAGCACCACCAGCACCACCAGCATCATCTTCTTCTTCATCATCGAAGATGATTGGAAACTCCTCGCGCCGCCCGTCGCCGTAGAGTGCGAAGCGCGGGGCGGCGCGGTCGTGCACGACCGCATCCGAGGGCCAGGGCCAGCGGCCGAATTGCGTGCGCTGGTAGTCCGTAAAGGCGCGCATGATGTCGTCGGGAGTGTTGCCGACGAAGGGTCCACTGCGACGAGGAGGCCAAAGGTCGTCGTCGAGTCGGGAGGAGAAAGACACAATCATCAACGCACTGTTGGACCACGGGCTCGCCGATGTCGCGACCCTGGAGCACGAGAACGCTCGCGTTTATCGGCGCGGACATTTCGCAGTCAACGCCGGGATTGAGCCTGACGCGACAATACGAGTTGAGCGCGCGCCCGTCGACGGAGAGGGCGTCGCCGGCAAAGAAGTATATGTTGCGGTTCAGGTTCCTGGTGTCGCCGTCGTGCTTGGGCAGCGTAAACGTCGAGCCCGCGCCGAGTTCGAGCGTCGCGACGAGGACGGCAGCGCCGGGGGACGACGCATACGAATCCGGTGGCGGCGAGGGCGGCGCGTCCAATCCTGGGAGCCGGCCCGCGATGAGCCGGACGGTCGCGGCGCCCAAGGTGCGCGTCGGGATCTGCTCGGCCCATAACATCTTGAACGACGGCGGCACCATCTTGGATCTTTTGGGGAGGTTGATCCAGATCTGGAACATGGTCAGCCGATTGGGCGCATCGCGCCGCAGCAACGGAAACATCTCGGCGTGCATGATTCCCGCTCCTGCAGTCATCCACTGCACGTCCCCGTTGCCGAACCGGCCGCCGTTCCCGAGAGAGTCGGTGTGGTCGATCAGACCGCGCAGCGAGACGCTGATCGTTTCGAACCCGCGATGCTGCGTGAGACCACGTGATGCAGTGAAAAAAAAACAAGCTCGCCGGGTGTTTCGGGAATCCTGGGACACCAGCGTCGCCGTGGTACATCGACCACCCGGATGGATTCGCGAAGTCAGCGCCAATGGGTCGGCCGCTCAGTGCTGCGTCAGGCCCTAGATGCTCGTTTCCCCGGGGGTACCGATCGTCGTGGTGGACGGCGAAGAGAAAGGGCGACTCCGTCGTCCAGGGCGGGCCCCCGAGTGCCATAACCGCTCGAATGGATGACGGCATTTCGACGGCCTCACTCAGCTGAGACGGACGCACTTTTGGGGGTAATGGGTTCAACTATAGGGGGAGGGCATCCTATTTTTCCATATTCAAACACTATGTATGTATTTGCACTTCAACCGAGCATTTCTGACAAAAAGTGGGGAAAAATGAAGCAAAATACAAAACCCCTCTTTCTTTTAAGCGAGCGCATCATAACCCACCCCCACCCACCGCCCGTTGTCAGGCACATCCCTCCTACCCCACAAGAAACCCACCCCCACCCACGCCGGAACGAGAACGAAGACCGCCACAAACCAACAAAAAACATAAGCAGTTCTCGCCAACAAGAACAAAGATGACGTCTAGTAGCGTGGTGCCGGCCAGAGCGCGTTCCGATACGCCGTGACCGTGGCGTCGTCGTCCGGGATCTTGCGCATCGTGAGATGGCAGAGGGAGGGCTGGGAGCTCCCCCTGAAGAGACAGTCCGGATTGCGGGGGTGCGTGGGGTCCCAGGGTGCGACTCGCGGGAGGACGCGTCGGGGATCGTCGTCGCTGGAGACGCGCGGGGAGGTGAGGTCGTAGTCGCACATGGCGCGCGCCCGGGCAAAGAGCGCGGGGGTGAGGTGGCGAGCCCTGTAAATTGTCGCATGCCAGTCGGACTTCATACGCTGGTGTATGTCGAGCTCGAGGAGACGACGTCGTCGGATCCCTAAATCGTGCGAATCGGCGCTGCCGAAGCGAACGTAGGCGGGCGACGCGGCCACGACGTCGCTTTCGAGGCCGTCGACCGCGAGAATCGTCTGGACAAAATGTTCGTCGGCGAAATTGTGGTGGATGTCATCTCCGCGTAGATGTGGATGCCGGCGCGCCAACTCTCGTCTAAATTCGGCCGCGACGGCCGTGGCGGCGTGAGCGGCCGCGAAAGCGTCGTACCAGGCGTCGGACAACAAGGCGGCGTGGCGTCGCGAGAGCAGAACCCACTGGTGCCCCTTGCGCCAGTGCTTTTTAACGACAACGTCCAACGTCCCAAAGTCGTAGAGATTCTTTCTGTCCGACGTCGGCCACGTCGCGACGAAGGACGGCGCCGAAGTCGCGAACGCGTAAACGCACCAAAACGGGTGCAGCGGGACGCACGATTCGGAGAGGAGCAAGAAACGCTCGTTACGCGGGTCTTGCATCGCGGCGCGCACCAACAGCATCTCAGCCCTGGCGACGGTGATCGCGCCCCACGCGACGCGCGTCCGATTCGCGATTTCCGTTCCCGCAAAAATTCCTTCGAGGCGCCTCCCCGGCCTGGGATGCGTGTAAATCGCGTACGCTTCCTCGGACGCCTCGGAAAAGAATGCTTCCCAGATCGGCGTTGTCGGAATTTTCGTCCGAACTAAAAACATGAATGCAAGCTTTCCCCCCGCCGGTCGCCGTCGGACGACAGCCTTGGGGGGGGGGGGCGACCTTCGAAAGACCCGCAGGATCATCAGACTCGACACCACCCACGTCGCGAACACGCCTCCGCCGACCGAAGCGACCAGGCGCTGCGACGACGAGGCCATTATTACTTCCTTCTAGGGACCACTCGACCTAGTGACGTCAAATCGTTGCACCTCCGAGAGGTTTCGGGCTCATTTTAAAAATCGTCCGACAAGAACAACGAGGTTCAGCCAGCCAGACAGACACACACAAAGGATGAGTCCATTGGCGACGTGCGATCACGGGAGCAGCGCGTTGTTCACTGTCGATGTCGGCGCGCGTCCGAAATTTCCGAATGTTCGTGTGGTCGGTGTGGGCGCCGTGTACTCTCTTGTTTTTTAGGTCCGAAGGCGGCGTCGGTCGTCCAACCCTATGAAGGAACTCCTGGCGTGCTCGGACCAACCGCGGACGTGGTTATTGTCGCGAGACACGGAATTGTTGTGGCGCGATAGATTCTTCTCGTCATTCGTGCCAATAAAGAGCGAGCTTTCGCTCGACTCTCGTAGGTCGAACCCGTACGATTGGTGGTACTGTGTCGGCACTGTCAAGAAATCAGAATGGCCATGCTCTCTCGCGACGAGATCGTCGACCTCGAGCATCACCGCCCCTTGAAGAGCGTCTGCGTCACCAAGACGATGAACTTCGTCTCGCCGCCGAACGAGGACTGGGGCTTCGCGCCGCTCGACCAGTACAGCTTTGAGGAGGTCGAGAACTAGGTGCTCGTCCCGGACTCAGCGCGGACCTGGTGGTACTCCAAGAAGACCGCACTTATTGACGACGAGCTGCGGAATCGGCGCAGCGACCTCGACGACGGCCGACGTCGAGGTTTTCTTCCAGCCGCCAGCCCGCACCTTCGATTCGCTGGAACCTGAGAGCTCGCATCGGACGCCCATTTGCCGAGCCGCACTTAGGCGCGCTGGCTTCGAACGGTTAAAAAGAAAGACGGCGATACCTCAGAGCTCACGGCAAACAGTTCGTCTGGGTGAAGTCGAGCACCAAAGTCATTGCCCACAGGTTTTGTCAAAAAGCTCCACCCACGGCGACATCCCGCTCGTCGACACGGCGTCCCGGTCCTTCGAGAAGCGTAACCCTGGCGTGGCTTCGGAAGATCGACGGTCGACGTCTGCCGCTTCGAAGCAGGCCGCCACGCCCGCGCCTCTGCAGTCTGATGCCTCCCACCCTCTGGAGTGCGACGCGCCCAAGCCTGGGGAGCCTGAGACGCCGCACGACGCTGCGACGATCATTCCATTGCCGATCTCGACGTCCGGTTGCGCACCGAGGTCGGCCATGTTACATGTCCACAGGACTATGGGTCGAACGCCACTGTCGACGACTTGCTCGGCGGCGACGAGCTTTTCGACGAAGTGCTCGGCGGCGACGAGCTCAAGGACAACGGCAGCAACAAGATGGAACGTGTCGAACTGGCATCGCATCTGGAGAGTGATGGTCGCTCGTACACGTTCCGCTCCATTCACTGTGCCGTCCAAAGTGGCCCCAAGGGTGGGCGATGCCATGCTAGCACTTCAGCTCGCCGCGCCATCCTTACGGCCGCCGATCGTTCTGTGTTGCGGCGCACGTTGGGGTCGCTGCCGCCTTACAAAGCCCCAATTTCCTCGATGTTGCCGGGGATGCTGGGGAGGCCCTGAAAAACTCGCGTCACGCCGAGGCCTGCGCTCTCATCACGCGCCTCTGACCTGAGGTCGCGAAGCTCCGAATTACGTCCGGCGTCCTTGTCAACCACAACACCCACGACCTTCTCGCCGAAGTTTTCCGGCTGATGAGCGACAAGGCCTAGGTAGTGTTCCCCGAAAACACGCACAAAGGAACATGGGGCGAGTGGCGCGCAGAGGGAAGCAGAACGGCTGTCGGGGTACAATCCAGTGACAATCAAGGTCGCCATTCTCATCGCTGCCAAGATGGGCAAGAATGTCTACGATCAGGTCCGGCAGATCTTCCAGCTGATGAAGGAGCGTCGCCTCATCGGTTTTACGGACCTTGCGACCGAGAGCAAGCACGGGATCCTTGTCGGCGTCATCGACGCCATGATCGAGGAAGCCAAAGCGAACGACCTCGACTTTTGGTGGCAGCGATGCTGCGTGGTATATTTTTAAGCTGTCAAGCTTCGCTGCGGGGTCGCAGTCAACCACAACACGGTTGAAATCCATGGGTTTCCAGACTTCGACAGGAATGTCGCTGCCATCTAGAGCGAGCTGATCGAGGCGATGAAAGTAGCCGAGAGCGAAGTTGAAGCGGCTGCGGCGGGCCGGGTGCTGCCCGAGCCTTCGCTGGCGACTGACAACATGGTGTTCTACGCGACCACCCTGGGCTTGGTCAAAATGGTCTACCCGCTCGCGGGCTCCTCGATGCAGAAACTCGATAAGAGTCGGGTCAAGGACGTGTTTCACGATGTCCTCATGAGCCTCCACGAGGCATCGTGCACTGTCGTTGCGGCGTCGTTTGATGGGGCGCCCGAGACGAGAGCCTTCGCACACTCATACTTCACGATGTCCGACTCAAAGTTTCTGGGCGGCGCCGGGGGCATCGAGTCTTATGCGTCGTTTGGCGTCGCCGCGCCGTATCACACTTTTGGTGAAAGCCATCACATATTCTGCATCGTCGATGTGCCGCATGGCATCACAAAGATCGTCAACGCGGTCGAGGCGTCGAACCCCAACAACGACCACCGGCGCTGTCTCCACAAGCTCGACGCTGCAGGGGTTCCACGGATGCTCAGTCTGTGAATGCTCTACGTCGCCTGGTTCAAGTACGAAGGTTCGACGTCCGTAATTCCTCTCGGCGGAGACGGTTCGCTCACGATGACGCGTCTGACGCGGGAGCACTTCGAGAAGGACGCCGCCTCGCGCATGAACGTGTCCAAGGCCGCGCAGGTCATGAGCATGACCATTATTAGCGTCATCGACGAGTTCACTCGCGGCAATGATGCGCGCGAGGCGAAAAACGCGCCCTGGCGAGAGCTTTGCCGGCGGGTCGATCGCTTCTTCGACGTTTGCGACGGGCGCCAGGACCGCGGACCTGTGTAAGGGGCATCATCAAGTCGACGGACTCGCCTTCTCTTCGAGAGGTCGCATGCTTCGTCGCGTGGCTCGAGGCGCACGAGCACGATGACCACCACGGTCTTTCGCCCGATGGCGAGTGACAACAAAGAACGCGAGTGGCTCTTCCTTCTGGACGAGTGCTGGTGCGACATCCATACTGCCACGAAGTGCATCATCTGCCCTTTCCACTTCTTCATCGGGGTCGCCAGGTACTTGAGGGATCTCCAGCAGAACGTCTGCGAACATCATTTCGCCAACCTCCATGCAGCACGGAGCTCGCACTCGAACCCGAGCGCCCTCGAAGTCGCGCGGGGAACGGCCACGGGCGGCTTTGTCCGTATCTTCTGCGACGGTGGCAACTCAGTCAACCCGCCTGTAAATGTCGACCCCGACCAGCAGCTCAGTGATAAGCGTAAGAAGAAGCCTCTCCATATGCGCCTTACTAGTATTCTAGAGGCGCCTGGTCCACCTGTTCCAATTCAACGTCATTCTCGAATTCGTTCATGCCATCGTCGGTGTGAGGATCGTCGAGTATGCGGTAGTCTTCCTTGACTATCTCGTGCGCGCCGGAATCGTCGTCCGCCCCCCGTTTACGGCTGGTGGCGCGACCCGAAGCAGCTTCAGCGACCGCTGCCAGGCAATCGCGGTGGGAGATGCGATTTCGCGAGGCCGAGCGAAGGCTGGACATCAGTTTTCGTATGAAGTCACGACCTCGGAGCATGTCATACTGGACCAACAAGAAACGAAGTAGGTCGTCGATGACTCTCGTGTCGTTATTGCCTGTGAGGCTATGGAGGATTGCGGGGATTGTGGCCAGGAAAAGAAAGATCCCTCGTCGGCTGGTGGTGCAGAATAACGCCGTGGACTCGGTTCTCGATGTCGCCGCTGTAGGCGATCACGTTGTTCGTCGTCAGGAGCTTCGCGTAGGAGGCTTCGACGGCCCAGACGAAAGCAAAGAATGTGGACGAGGGATATTCGACTAGCTGCTTACAGATCGCCCCGCAACTCGGACTTCCTCCTCCTCTATCGTGTTGGTGCCCAGCCAGCTGAGCCAGAAGATATGCTTGGTGATCCGAGGGTCGGACGCCGCTCGCTTGATTTTGAAGCACAGCCAACCAGCGAGGTAGTAGACAAGCCTGGCGCGCTTGTCCCTCGTGTCCACACCCAGCTCATCCGCCGCCTCGAAAGACGAATGGTCTGCCAACGTCGCAGCGAATCGCCGATAGGCGGCAATCTCCAGGCTCTGGGACAGCAGCGCAGCGCCCGTCTCAGCATAGTCCCCATAGTAGACACGTAGCTGCTCAAGGAGGGCGGTGTCCTTGATGAAGTTTTCTCGGAATTCACGTCGCAGCTCAGCGCGCCTCGTCGCGAGAAGTGAGACCATGCAGTCCGTGGCGCCCTTTGATGTGGCCGAGAAGAGTGACACAGCCTTAACATAGTCTTCGACAAGCCCCTGCATGTGAGTGTCGAGGCACTTCGCCCGGCACCACTCAACGTAGGCGTCGCGCGCTGGCTCGTCCATTCCTGGAAACGGCGGCGGCAATTAGCAATAGCGGCTCTCAGCAAATTCGTCGAGGATGCGTTGCGCCAGCGCGTCGACATCGTCGATGCGCTCGGTGATGCGTTCGGCGAATTTCCCCGGGTTTTCGTCGAGGACCGGTCCCAGGTATTTTCCCGTCGAGAACGACATGAGCTGTGATATGCCGCGCGCGAGTGGCTCTGGTTCCGCCTCCTTAGGATTTCATCGAGTTCTTTGTCGCCCCTGGCCCTCGGCAGATCTGGGTTCGGTCTCCACCTCGGCACGGCGCGTTCGAAGTACCCATGCAACTCGCGAACTGCGTCCTTCGTAATCCTCACGGATTGCGACTGATTCGCTGGAGGCGCGTGCGGGGCGGTCGCGTTGCCCGAGTCGACATCCATGGCGGCCTCAGCGATGGCTGGCCGATATCAAAGCGTCGGTTGTTCACGTCGGCGAAGTTCCGACACCCGTATCGCGACCACGCGCGGCACACCGCGTGCCGCGTCGGAAGGGCCGACATTGCGAAGCTGGGCAAACGACCGTTAGGGGGGGGGGTCGTGGTGCTGTGAGGGGGCAGCGCGAGTGGCAAGGAGGGTAATTGTAACAGTACTCGGGGTACACGGAAGGAAAATGCTGGTTTTCTCGATCTTGGTGGTGTGCGGCTGGGCCGAAGACAGCCCGGCGGTGCCTCCCACCCACCCGTTCGTTGGCTGGCAACCGCGGAGCGCGCTGCGGATGGTCCCTGAAACGTACGCTGGGAACGAGTCGGCCTTTCTTCTGGTCGGCAGCCCTTCCTTGGCGTACACGCCGTGTTGGCGGTGGTGGCCGCGAGCTCGGGCAACGCTCGGGAAGTCCCTCGCCAAGGAGATGTATGGAAGCGCGTTTTTCGTGCGGTGCGGGCTCCGTATCCTCGACGATTCTGTTGTGGCTGAGGCTGCCGACGATTTGGCGGCTGACGACGCGCTGTCTCTCATTCGAGGACCGCTCGGCGCGCGCGCGTACGCCGTGGTCGAGTGGGACGCCAATACCAGGATAAAAAACGCGACGCGGTTCGCCGAGTCGATCGGCGCGGTGCTCGCGCGTTCCTGGTCGGGCGTCGTTTTTCTCGTCACGGCGGGGCAGCCCGAGGACGGGATTCTCGAGCGAATCGGACGACTATACGACGACGACGACGACACCACCACCACCAAGAGACACGACGTCGTCGTCGTTGTCGACACGACCTCCAGTATTGTGAGCGACGAGGTGGTGGTGTACTCGCGGCACCCAAAGGCCCGGGGACTGCTCGTATCGGATCTCTGGCAGCCGCCGTTGCCGCCGAAGAGCGCGACGCGGGCGCGGGAGGACTTTTACTATCGGAGCCGCGATCGCGGCCTGTATCGGATATGTGCCGCCGTGGACGTGAATAACGTGCGCCTGGACATGTTCGAGCTGTACAGCGGGTTTATGGCCACTTTCCGCGGAAAGAATAACAATCCGTGGCTTGGAATCGCGCCACCGCAGGACTCGAAGGAGGCGACGTGGCGGCGAGAGGTCGGCGCGTGGCGCGGCGCGATGCGGTCCAAGTTGGGGTTCAACGAGAGCGACGCATACGCGGCAATGTGGCCGAACATCCTGAGCCCCCAGGTCATGATCCACGATCGATACCTTTCGGTGCGCGGAAATTGGACGGTCGATC
This sequence comes from Chrysophaeum taylorii, assembly GCA_029834535.1. NCBI lineage: Eukaryota > Pelagophyceae > Pelagomonadales > Pelagomonadaceae > Chrysophaeum > Chrysophaeum taylorii. The sequence goes on along the minus strand of JAQMWT010000553.1, from coordinate 48,008 downwards.
GGTGGCTTTCTGACGTGAGAGAGCGGTACGGCGGCGTCGACAGCGTGCTCTTGTGGCAGAGCTACCCGAACATCGGCGTGGACGACCGGTCGCAGTTCGACATGCTGGATGACGTGGAGAACTTGGAAGAGTGCATCCGCGCGTTCCAGAAGGAGGGGATCAAGGTGCTGTTGCCGTACAACCCGTGGGACCACGGCACGCGGCGGCCTGGCGGCGAGGACGAGCTGCTCGCGGCCGTCGAGAGGCTGGGGGCCGACGGTTTCAACGGCGACACCATGTACGGGATCCCCGACTCGTACTACAAAACCCGCATGTTGCTGAATCCCGAGTGCGGTGCGGACGGGCGCGACAAGGCAATCGACGCCTTCTACGAACGAAACGTCGACCCCTACGCGGCCGACGCGGGCTTGGTCGGCAGACTCTCGGTCGACCAGACGACCTGGAACTACTACCCTTTGACGTCGACCGCCGGCATCTACCCGACCGGCCGCGCCGTGTTTAGCGCGGACACCCTCGGCGACCAAGACGGCGTTCTCAACGCGTCGCGACCCTACGCGACGACGTTCGCCGGATTCTTCTTTGGTCCGCCGATCGCGTCGCGCTATAAGGCGCTCGAGACGCGCCACAACCCCATGGTCTGCGACCGATGGTCGACCGATCGCATCGACGGCTTCCACCACGCCTTTTTCAACGGCGGCGGCTACGCGACGTGGGAGAACGTCTGGGGCATCTTCAACGGCTTCTCGAAGCGCGACGCACAAATCTCCAAACAGTTCGCCCACCTCTTCCGCGCGCCCTTCGTCGCCGCGCTCGTTTTCGGGTCGACGACCTTCGAACCCTATTCTTCGCCGCTCAATAATACCCTCCCGCCGGGCCTCTTTGCCGCGACCTTTAACAATACCCTCCACCTCGTCGTCAACCGGAGGGGAACCGATCTCCCCGCGAACGCCGACGACCCCGCGACCTCTCTTCCCTCCGACTCTTTCTTTTTTCGCGCTGCCGTCGGATGCTACGACATTTGGAACGGCCGAAAAGTTGTCGAAGATGTCGTCGCCATCGAGCCCATGGGCTTTGCTGCTCTGTATGTCGGCGACCAATCGCCGCCGCCCGCTTTTCTCGCCGAGCGACGCGCGCTGACGCGCCGAAAGCTCGCGACCTACGACGCCGACCCCCTCCTACTCTCGCAACGCGTGGTGGACATCCCTTCCGTGGAGAAGAACGCCGACGCGATCATCAGGACCACCAACATGACCTTGATCCCCGGCGGACCCTTCCTCTTCGAGGTCAACGGCGTCCAGGTCGAAGGCTGGGGTGGCATCGACGGCGCGACGGAGGGCTTATCCGAGCCCGACGTCCAGTTCGCGTGGGAGGACCGCCCGCGCCGGTTCCACAAAAAAAATCTCACCCTCGACGCCTTTTACGTCGACACCTACCCCGTCACCAACGCGAACTTTCTCGCGTTCCTCGACGCCTCGGCCTACTCCCCCTCTCGTCCGAAAAACTTCCTCAAACACCTCGCCGACGACGCCTCGTCCGTCGCCGCCTCCGAGCAACCCGTCCGTTGGGTGGCCCTCGACGATGCCCGGGCCTACTGCGGCTTCTACGGCAAGCGCCTCCCGCGCTCGTACGAGTGGCAGCGCGCTGCGCAGGGACCAACGCCCTCCGTGTATCCCTGGGGTGACGAATGGGACGACGACGCCGTCCCCCCGCGCGACCACGGCTTCACCATGAGTCCGCCGCCCGACGTCGGAACGCATCCTTCTGGTCAGTCGCCGGAAGGCGTCAACGATCTCGTCGCCACCATCTGGCAGTGGTCCGACGAGTTCTGCGACGACCACACCTGCCGAGCCATCATTCGTGGCGGCTCCACCTATCGGCCCCTGGGCGCCCCGTGGTATCTCCCGCATGCCTACCGCAACGACGAACAGCAAACCTACCTCCTCTTCTCCGACGCTCTCGACCGCAGCGCCGCCATCGGCTTTCGATGCGTCGCCGACGCCAACACGCCATCATCCCCCTAGCGACGGCGAGCACCTTATAATAATATCTCGAGCAACTTATAATAATATCTCTACGCTCTCCACACCACCACCACCACCAAGCTAACATTCACTCTTGTAAGTAGGCTTTAGTTTATTATCCCGCCATTCGTCCGTGTAGGTGTCTGCTGCTGCCAGGAGCAGGAGAGACCTGTTTCCACAACGCGGCTGCTGCTTGCGCCTTTCTCGGGACTCGCGAGAACTAAATTATCGCGAGTGTCGACTATTATAATCGCGAGATACACCCCGCTCTCGAGAGAGTCGCCAGAGAAGCAAAATAGCTTAGTGAGACTATATATACTGCGCGCATGGTCGCTGCCTACCACTCGTCTGGTATGCATGAGGGTCCCGACTTTTTTGGGGCGCAATTCTCAAGACAGCTAGCTCAATACGATCCTCGATGATGTTGTGATTCGCTACACTCCACAAGGTTGCCCCTCTCTCCCATGAAAGATACGCTTGAGAAGAAACCCCTGGACATCGCAGCTCGACATCATCATGTAGGGCGGCGTCCCTCAAATCTGACGTCTACACGGCCGCACGCTTTTTGGCCTGTCTGTCTTTCATAAGAGCGCCTTTGCTTCAGGATCGCCCGAGGCAGACAAGTCAAAATTCCCACTTTCGAGCACCCGATCGAGCGACAGATAACATCCTTTTTTTCGGCAGGGGGATGGACCGCTATGGATTTTGTTTGCACTATACATTTATGCGTCTGCGACACTTCCTGGGGAATTTCGAGGTTGGTCCCGTTTTAGAGAGCCCCAGGACCGAGTGTGAGCTTCGTCGTCGACGACGATGCGGAGGCTAACTGCGGTCTCAAGAAACGCACTGTAAGCATGGATTGTGGCTCGGACAAGTTTGGCATCAGCGCAGGCGCAGGCTCGCTCGTCGTGCGCGTCGCTGGTACGGCGGTAAACGAACGCATTAGGCGCGAGAGAAAGAGCGTCCGGGTCGTTCACGACGCTGAGCGAGCGGGCAAAAGCACTGTCATAACAGCCGCGAGCTGAAAGCTCGTCAAGCTCGCGAACGATTCGTCGATCCCCGCGTTTGTCCAGAGCGTCAACGACAAGGACGGGCGCGGGGTCAAGCTTTGCGAGCGAGGACCCGTTGAGTGGTTTGCGGAGGAGATTTCCTCCGACAACCGAGGCCAAGTTGTCGCTAGTCGATAACCAAGCGCGGTAGGCCGCATCGCTCAGCGCAGGGTGTGCATCGCAACCGGTTGCGACCGAGGCAGCGAACTCCAGCGAAGGCCTGGTTTGGTCATCAGGCAGTACAAACTCTGGCAATACCAAGGTGGTGGCGCGGGGTGAACGTGTCGAAGAAGAAGAAGAAGAAGAAGAGCCTTCGTCCTCAGTTGCCAAGGCATTCATTAGGGCCGCATAGCACCCAGGTCCAAGACGCTCGGGACCTCGGAGGGTCAGGGCAAAGCGCGTCGGCGCGGCATCAAGGGCAACATTGAGCAAGGCCTTTAGAGGCGGGGACACGTCCGGTTGCAGACCATCGAGGCCAAGCACAAGTGTGAGGGATGAAGCATTTTCGCGGCAAGCAAATCTGGATGGGTGAACATCCTCGTCGACAAAGAGTGCCAAGGCAACAAGGACTGGACCCGACCATTCGCACGCGTTTGCTGCGATGGTGTCGAGGTCCCGGAGCGTACCGGATACGGCCAGGGCGATGCCAGTCTGTTGAAAGCGCAGCCTGCGCTCAGGGTCGCCGGCTCTACCAAGTGCAGTAGAAGGATAAATCTGCGCGAGATCCAGGCGCCCAAAGGCAGGAATGGCCTTGCCGCATGCTTTGAAAGCACAGTGGTGAATCGTGGAGGCGTACTTGAGCGGGACGGCGTCATCGATATCTTTGCTGAGGCGGGCATTCTTGTGCTGTTCCTTGGGTCGTATTGCAGGGATAGGAACAAAACCTTGACGCGCGGCCAAGACGTTGAGGTTGGAATCAATCGGGCGCTTCCGAATCACAGCAGCCCTGGTGAAGAGGGTAAGAGTCTCATCAGTGCGACGACGCAACCGCACGAAATCTCCTTCCACGGCATAGCCGTCATAAGGTTGCGGGAGGTGTGCGGCGAAAGACCGAAACTTCTTCTTCCATTCCTGGAAGTGAAAGAAAGCCCCTTGTGAGAACCCTTCACGATACTCCACAACGGGTGCCATGATTCGAGTGTACTCGCCGTCCATAAGCTCGACAGTCTCATCCGATTGAGCACCGTCGAGGCAGGGCTGGTAGGCTGGGTTCACCCATCCCATACAGCGCTTTTGCACCAACCGTGCGCGGACTGGCTTCCGTCCGGAGTTGTTCGCGTCGCCGAGACTCTTGATGGTCGCCGTTGGAGCCAGTGGGCGACAGTCTGTTTGCACGCAGCGCCGGACTTGGCCGTGGACCAGCCAGACCTCTTCACTGTCCTTCTCGGCGTCCGTGAAGGCCTTGACGACAAACTTGACCCGAAGCTCTGCGGCTCGCACGGCGAGCGAGTAGCAACCCTCGCAACTCTCGTAATGGGCGCCGCGGGAGAGGCGAGACGCGAGCTTGTGGGTTAGGTAGGAACAGTGGCGGAAAGCGAGATTCACTCGGTCTGTGTTTGCGTGCATGGTCCACTGGCCTCGGGTGTATGCCCGGTTCTGGTCACCGAACGAGTACGTCACCACGTCGAACTGCTCGAGTTCATCCAGCTGGATGAGCGCTGACGAGCCCATCACGACATCGAGATCGCCGAAGACCCAGTGCGTGTAATTGCGGAGGTACTCGCGGAAAATCCACCCTATTGCTGGTTTGAACTCGACGAGCTGACGCGGTTGCCGACGAAACGCGTCTATCAACAACGGTGCCAGGCTGGAGTCATTTGCGGTGCGCGCGTGAAGATAGGCAAACCCTTGAGCACCAATGGGCACGTACTTGAGATTTGCAGGCGGGTCGAACCCCTTTGGCTGTGCCACGGGCTCTTGGAGGAAGATCAGGAAGTCGATCAGATCGGAAGAGCCAGCGCACGAGGCCGCGAACAACGGAAACCAGTCTGGTAGCCGGGGTCCGACGTAGGGAATAACTACGGCGATGCGATACGCGAGCCGTGGGTCGCTCGGAGCACGCATCAGCTGAGGTGTTGTCGTCGGTTGACGTGTTGGTAGTTTTCTTTTCGGCGCCCGCGGCCGCGTTCGAGCAGCGTGGAACTTCTCGAGCTCCCGCTGCAAGTCCTGACTTGAATTGACCTCGCGCTCGAAGTGTACCACGTACAGTTGCAAGGCAACGACGCCCACTATGAACATGAATGCAGCCTCGCACCAACATACTCGTCGCTGCTGCTGCCGGCGCATCGTTGTTACACTCTCGGCGCCGACTGAACTGGATCATACAAAAACACCGCGATGCCCCTAAAAGAGTCTTCCGCAGCAGACATTATAGAGGCTGTCGTCGTCGTCGTCGTCGTCGTCGTCATGCGCGAGGACGTCTGTGAGCGCGAGGCGCACCACTCACCATCGTTAGGGCTGTGCCCCTCTGGAGGGTAATAAGGGTTTGTTGAATCGAAGAAGATGGTCCGCCTTCTCGAAGAGGCGTCCGTCGAGATGTACCCGGTGTTCGTCAAGGGATACATTGGGTCGACGCCGGAGAAAGGGGCGGTGCGTGGCTTAGACTACTTCTCGTATCCGTCGGGCTGGGAGCGGCCGATAAACTCGCCGGTGGTGCGCATCTTTGGCACGACGCCGATGGGGCAGAAGGTCACGGCGCACGTCCACGGGGTAGGTACGTCTCAAATACTGCATGGCGCGACGACGACGCGCAGTTCTTCCCGTATTTTTACGCGCGGCCGGTCGCCGAGGAGAGCGAGGCCGGCCGAGCCGAGCGATGGGAAACGTACGGCGACGAGGAGTTCGAGGCGGAATGCGCGAGCGTCGAGACGGCTTTGGACGAGTGCCTTGCGCGGGAGTCTGACGACGCGGCCGGCGTGCGTCGGCGAGTGCGGAGCGTGCTGCCGGCGTCTCTCGTCCCGTTCTACGGGTACCACACCGGCCCCAAGAGGTTCGCGCGAATCGAACTGTTCGACCCGTCCGACCAGCGTCGCGCGGCCGAACTGCTGTTCAAGGGCGTCGTCAAGAAGGGCGATGGCGATATCGTCCGGCTCCAGCCCCACGAGAGCCACGTGTCGTTCGAGATGCGGTTCATGGTGGACTTTGGGCTCTTTGGGCTGGCGCCCGTGACGCTCCGGAGCTGTCGCTTCCGGCACGCGCCGTCGCCGCGGTGCGACGATCGGTTAAGGTGTCGCGCGGCCGAGGCCATGACGACGCAGGGTGCCCAAGAGGGCCACCACCTCGTGGCGGATGCCGAGTTCTGGGACACGGGCGTCGTCGCGATCAGTTTTTCAGAGAAGCACCGGTGCACGTCGGACGACGCGATCGAGGTCGACGCTTGCTGCGCAAAGATCGCGCGCGCCGTCGTCCGCGAGCGAGACTCGCTGCAGTTTGGGGCCGACTGCTTCTCGGCGCTTCCCTCGCTGCGCGACCTCTTCGACGAGGAGGCTCGACGGCTGCGCGCCGACCACGTCGACGACGACAAGATTCGAGAAATCCTCGCGGTCTCGCAAGAGTGGCTCACGCCGCCGGACGACTGGGATGCCGCGCCTCCGTCGGACGACGCGTCGACCCCTCGCACCGGAGCGACGATCAAGAATCGCGGCTTCTGGGCACGAGAACTCGCGAGACTCCGACACGCGGGGGCTCCCGTTAGCCGGCCGTCCTCGGTCTCGCAGGCCCCGCTCCCGGCGTCCGAGGCGGACGCCGAGACCCAAGAGCACGAGCAGCTCCGGGCCGAGTTCGACGAGCATTACTTGAACGACGACGAAGACGACGAGAGGGAGGATGTCGACGATACTAATGCCGCCGACCATGGCGAAGGAAGGAGCGACGACGACGACGACGACGCTCCTTCCAAAGAGGAAGAAGAAGATGCATCATCGGAACGACGACGACCTGAAGCGCAGCAAGAGCAGGTAGTACCACCACCGAGAGCGCGACAACGGAGCAGCCCGCGCCGACTCACCTTTGCTTCGTCGCAGTCGAGCGTCCACTGCGAGTGGAGCGGAAAGCAACTCGTGATAGCGCCGCGACGAGCTCCGCCGTCGCCGGCCGCGGTGGTCGCCTCGCTCGCCGACGGCGGCGAGTACGCCGGCGTCGTCCCGGAGGTGGTCTCGACGCGGCTCTTTTACTCGGAAAGAGCCGATTTTTGCGCAAAGAGCCAACGCGAGTTCTCGAGATACCAGACGAAGGACACCGCCGTCTGGACCTCTGACGTCGACGCCCTCCCAGTGTTCGACGCCGTCAAGGCAGCCAAGCTTGCCAAGCCCGTTTTGAAGGGATGTACGGTGGAAGGAGCGAGCTTGGCGGGCTGGACGAGTCTCCTCGACGGATGCGACGCTCGCGTTCGAGACGGCATCGTCGCGGCGCCGCTCGCGCGTCCGCCGTCGCGTGTCGACGTGGAGAAGTGGATCGCAGAATGCAACGACAAGCCAACGGCTTATCGTTTCGCGCGCGCCCGGCCCGAAGTCGCCGCCTACGCGACTCCGGTCGACGACGACGCGTTCGACGGGGGAGCTTCGTCGCCTCCAAAACGCACGCCGAGGCCGAGCGCGAAGATGCGCAGCAAAGCGGGGGACGCGGGCGGCTGCCGCGTCTCGGTGCTCGCGCTCGAGGTGCTGCCTGCGAACAGCAAGAAGCGTGTCCGCCCGCAGCCCAGGGACGATGCGGTACTGGCCGTCGCGTGGCGTTTCCGCGAGCGCTTCGACGACGACGCCTCGGACGCCGCGGGCTGCGTTTTGGTCGGCGATCACGAGGAGACGAAGCGGGCCGTGCACCTCGCGACGAAAATCCCGCGTTTGGATGTCCGAGTGGTCGCCGACGAGCGCGCGGCACTGCAACTTGTTGCTGATCTCGTCTGCCGCGCTGATCCCGACGTCTTGGTCGGTTGGGACCTCGAAAGAGATTCGTTCGCGTTCCTCGCCGACCGCGCGCGCGACGCCTACAAGATGGACCTCGTGGTCGAAATGTCTCGCGTCAGAGGCGTCAAGCCACCCCAGACGGCACCTATGTTGCCCGCCGGGAAAGCGGACGGAACCGAACAACGATCGTCGCGATACGAGGCGAGCGGTATCGAGGTCTTTGGCAGGATGTCTCTCAACGCGTGGCGCGAGGTCTCGCGCGACGACTTCGCCAAGATGCGGAGCTACACGCTCGAGGCCGCTAGCGAGCACCTCCTCAAGACGAGGCTTCCCCGCTACTCGCCCTCCCACCTCGCGGAGCGCTTCCAGTCGACGTCGCCGCTCGCGCGCGCGCGAGCGGTGCTCCACGTCGCGCGGTGCTGCGAAACCTGCCTGACCGTCGTTACCGAGCTCAACACCGTCGGTCGCGCCGCCGAGGTGGCGAGGCTTTTCGGCATGCCGCTCGACGAAGCCCTCTTCCGCGGCTCGCAGCATCGCGTCGAGGCCGTTCTCCTGCGGATCGCCAAGCCCCGAGATCCGACGACGAATCCCCTCGAGCGGAGGCGCTCCAAGAAACACAAATCGGGATACTTGCCCGACGAAGCACCACCACCACCACCACCCGATGGTGGTTCCGATACGACGAGAAGGAGATGGTTCGTTTTCTCTTCGCCGGCGCGCGCCCAGGTCCAAAACCAGCCGGGCCTCGAGGCCATCGCCATGACGCTCGAGCCCTCGTCCCGCGTCTATCACGAGCCGGTCGCCGTCCTCGACTTTCGTTCGCTCTACCCGTCGATGATCATTGCCTACAATCTCTGCTTCTCGACGCTCATTTGCCGCCTTCTCAAGACGCCGGACACCGCCATTCCCGAGCGAAAAACGCTTAAAAGAAGACCTCGGGAGCAACAGCCGCGGGACGAGTTCTCGTCGGACGAGGCGGGCGACGACCTCGATGGCGTCGATTTCTACGAGAACGTTGCCGTGCCGGCGGAGACACATCCAGCAGCAGCAGCATTATCAACGCCCCCCAATCCACACGAGCAGCAGCAGCCCGCGAGCGCCGCAACCTGGGGGCGCCTGGGGATCTGCTCGTACAGGCCAGACGCCGAGAGCGCGGCCGCGCTCGAGCACGCCGAACAGTTTGGGGCGCGCGTTTACGTCGCGCCCAACGGCGCCGTCTTCGCACCGCGTCGCGCGCGAGAGGGACTTCTGCCGCGGGCACTGCGAGAAATCCTGGCGGCGCGCGTGATGGTCAAGGACGCGATGAAACGCGCCGCCAAGCGCTCAGACGCGGCCGAAGTGCGCCGGCTCGACGCTCGACAGCTCGCGCTCAAGCTGCTGGCAAACGTCACCTACGGCTACTGCTCAGCCTCGTTCTCGGGCCGCCAGCCCTGCGCCGATCTCGCTGATGCCATCGTCAGGAGTGGGAGAGCGACGCTCGAGGTCGCGATTGACCGCGCCGGCGGCGCGGCGCGCCCCGACGCGCTGGATAACCCCGTCAAGTACGGCGACACGGATTCGCTCTTCGTCGAGCTACCTGGACGAAGCCTGGAATCGGCCATCGCCTGGGGCCGACGCTTTGCCGCAGCCGTCACCCGAGACAACCCGCCTGCCGTCGCCCTCAAGTTCGAGTACGTATTCCACGGCTGCGTGCTCCAGAGTAAGAAGCGCTACGCCGGGTTGGGCTTCGAAGACGCCCGTGGCGGTCGAGGCACCTTCTTCTGCAAAGGGATGGAACCGATACGTCGCGACCAGTGCGCCTTCGTCGCCGACACCGTCGAGAAGGTCCTCCGTGCACTTTTCACGACTCGCAATCTCTCGGTCGCGAAGGGTGCTGTCGTCAGGGCGATCGAGTCCGCCTACGCCGGCCGACGATCGCTGCAGGATTTTGTGTTCCGTTTCCAAGCCAAGCTTGGGGAATACAAGCGAGAAGACGCAAACAAAGTCGCGCTGGTTGCCAAGGATCTCAACAAACGCGGCGCGCGAATCCTCTCCCGCGAACGCGTGGCCTTCGTTATCACCGCGGACTTCGTCCACGGCGCGAATCAACTGTATCGAAGGGCCCGCGACGTCGAGTCGGCTACTGAAGGTACGGTCGATGTCGCTTACTACGTCGAGAGGCAGCTGCTGCCCGCACTTGACCGCATCCTTGGCCTCGTGGGCATCGACGTCGAGCGATGGCACTCCTCAATTCCACAACACGATCGCCAGCGTGCTGCGTACCGCCTCCGCGATCGCCTAATGCGGGACGAGGACTACGCTGAAGGCACGAGACGAAAATTGTTCATCACCGACCACTTTCGGACAGATCTCTGCCAGCTCTGCCACGCAAATAGAACTCAGAACGTTCTTTGCGCCGCCTGCGCCGCCCGACCCGCGGCGGCTCTCGCGTCGGCCGCCGCCGCCGTTCGCGACGCCGAGCGTGCCAATGCCCGCCTAACCAAAGACTGCGTCGCCTGTGCCGCGGCACCCGATCGCACCAGCACAGACCCTCATCATTGGAGGTGCCCGACCTCTGCCTTTGAGCTTCATGCGCGACCCTGCGACTCGTTCGACTGCGCCGTTGCCTACGCTCGGCGGCGGGTCCAAAGCGATGCCGCCGCGTCGAGAGAGCGCTACGCCAGCTTCGAAGCCATTTATCCTCGGCGAGTAGCGGACTCGCTGAGTGATCCGGGATGTCGGACGTAGTTATGCACGCTGGTGATTGTAACCAGAAAAAGCGCACGCAACACGCGAGGTCCCATTGTTATTAGTGCCCCGAACGTGCACGTTTTTTATTAGGTGGAAAATTATTAATCGAAGACCATAAAAAAAAAGGCCCCGCAAGTTTGCGTTGTCGTGGAAGTACGGCGCGAATGCGGGGGTGGTTTGCCGGAGCTCACGTGTGGACTCGCGTGGCTATACGTGCGATTGGTCTCTACACGTGCTCGGCGGAAGAGCAATAATAACTATTGCGCGCGCGGATCGACGTCGACGTTCGTATCGAAGAGTAGATGCTCGTTCTCGGGCCGTGCCAAGAGGCTTAACCTTGTTGCGACCGACGATTTGACGACGCCTTTTCCCGACATTTGGCGCTTCATGGCGTGTTCAACCATGGCAGGGAGATCCGCAAACTCATCATCACCGCCGTTTTGATGCGAAGGTGTCGGCGGCGCGTCCAATGCCACAACCCAGGGATGTGAGTCATCCCACTCATTCTTCGGGTCGGGCGGCTCCTTTGATGCGGTGGTCGCGAGACTACTTCGTCCGGAGACGTCACCCCTGGCCTCCGTCCTGATGACACCAAAACCATCGCCGGCGCCGCCACTGGGGACTACTGGTCGACGCCGAACACCGGACCCGGCGTTTCGGGATTGAGATGAACTCTGCATACCGCACCCGCAAAACATGTCGCCCACAGCGTCGGCAAGTTTCGACATAGACCTCCAATCAGGCAGGGGCTGGACGCAACTAGCTGAGTGCGACGATGAACTGGAAAAAATTGACGTCGTCGTCGTGATTAATTCGCGGCAAGTCGCTTTGCGAAGACCAAAGGACGACGGCTGCAAGGAGTCGCGTTTCAGCACGGTTCCCCGCACGCTCTCACGCACAAAAAAACAGTGTGCTACTCACGGCCGACCGTGTACCACTTTGTTACTAGTAACACAGGAATGTATGCCTTTACCGCACGACCTCTAAAGGCCTATGTATAGTCCTCCGATAGATAGTGTTGGCAGTATTATTCGTGTCTAGTAACTTGCGATATAATAACAACAACAAGCTTTTGGATTCTAGAATTGTATCCGTAAATGAATGATGTCTTCCTAGCAGATACGTGGCTGATTCCGGGATGCTGCGAGGCCCCTTTCGCGAGATTAGGGGACATCTCAGCGAGGCGATGTTGCGAAGAAGAAAATGAATGGCATTGTCGCCGCGCGAGATGCGGCCGGCAACGTGTACTACGTTGACCCGGCGACGGGCGCGACTTCTTGGTCGATTGCAGCGTTGTCTGGGGAACACGACATCGTGGGCGCGCAGGATGCTCGAGGTCGAACATATTTTGTGAACCTGCGAACGCAAGCGACGGCCTGGACACGGGACGAACTGCTCGACGAGAAGCTTCCCGAGGGCGTGGTGTCGACGGTCGATATGAGCTCGGGTAACGTCTATTATATTCACGAGGCGAGCGGCCGCACCGCGTGGCATCTGGATGATGTCATCAACGAGGGCGGCGAGACCTTCACATCCTCCAAGACGCCAACGACGTGCGAAGAAGTGATCAACGAGGGCGCCGACCTATCCACACCCAAGACGACGACGTGCGACGACGTTATCCACGAGGGCAGCGAGCCTTCCACATCCAAGACGACCACGACGGCTTGCGACGACGACGCGATCGAAGATGGCAGCAAGCCCTCCAAATCGACGAATACGATGAAGACGTGCGTCGACGTGATGGACGAAAGCAGCAAGCTTTCCATTCCCAAGACGACGGCAACGTGCGTCGTGGGCAAATGGCCTCCAGACCTCCCGGAGTCATGCTGCTTCGACAACTTTGAAGGTCGGCGGTTGCGCTATCGCGGCATTTTGCTCAAGAAAGGGCATGGAGACTCGCTTCTCGGGCGTCGCCGCTGGCAGCATCGATGGTTTGTGCTAAATGGCGCACAGCTCGAGTACTACGGGGATGCTCAATTCAAGACATGGAAAGGCCGCGTGAAGCTTCGCGCGGAGTCGCGCGTCGAAACTGGTGGCGGCAAGAAATTCAAGGGCCGAGCGAAGGGTCTGGACGCTTCCGAGGCTAACTACTTCGCTATTACGATGACGGTCGACGCCAGAACCAACGCTCCGATCGATGGCGCACTCCAGCTCCGGGCAAAAACCAACGTAGAGATGGACGAGTGCGTCGGTTCGTGTTCTCGTCGCCGAGAGTAGTCATCCTTCTCGCTTACCGTAGGTGGCTCGAATCTTTGAATTTGTGCATCGCGATCCTCGCGGATAAAGCTCGGACTTTGCAACAACGGCATGCCCATGAAGACAGCACCAGTCACGAGGGACAACATCAGCCTTCTTTCGAGCTGCCTCCCCCACCGCCGTCATCGCGAGAGCCGTCTCCCTCTCCACCAACACAGCAGGTTTTACCTCCCTCGTTATTGCCGCAGACTCAGGCTTCACCTTCCCCACCGTCGTCTTTACCCTTGACGCAGTCAGATGGTGCTCCGCGGCTTTCGAAGTACGAGAAGATGCTCAAGTGCGGCCTGCCGCAGGGAGCCGTGGAGCAAAAGATGCGCGTCGAGCGCATCGATCCGACCTTGCTTTTTGGCAGCGACGCCAATCTACGAACCATGCCGGAGGGCATCGAGCGTTCACAGACGCAAGCCGGCGCCAAGACGACGTACACGAATGAACGTCCAGCAACGAGCTCCGGGCAGGGTGATCTGCTGCTCTCTGCGATTCAGCAAGGAGCTAAGCTCAAGCGGTCGCAGCAACGCGAGAAGAAGGGCGCGCGACAGGAGGGAGGAGCTCCGAGACCGCCGGTTGGTAGGGGCCCCGATCTGCAAGCCGCGATCAAGGCATCAAGTACGAGGCGAGCGGGAGCCGCATGATGAGAACGACATATTGCTGCAGCTTCGATGTTATTTTTTGATGGATGTCAAAAGTACGCACATGCTCCCTCCAAAAGCGAGTTATAATAAATACTATGATGTCCACCAAGCTTCTTCCGACTCGTTGCGCCGATGGAATGGATTGGATTGGAGGAGGACTCTTTTGGGGCCTCGTGGCGCGGCTAGCCGCCCCCGCCACCACAAGAATGAAGAAATAATAATAAAGAACCGTTGGTTCAACGGAAAAACAGTGACGTGCTGGCGAGGAATGTGGAGCGCCCAGGAGGGATAGAAGCAGAGAGCCGAAAATACTTTCGGGCTTCGCGGTGAGAAAAGCAAGGGAGTCTCGGGCGGATTCGGAACGCGGTGAAGAGACCGGTGGAGTCCCCGGGAGCGCATCAGGTTGGTGTTGCCCGTGACGCGAGGGTCGCGAGAGGGCTGCGGCGGCAACTTTGAGGGTTGCAAGGGCGCGCCGCCACCGGGCGTGTTGTGTTGATCGCCGGGCGTCGCGACCGGTTGCACGTGCGGGAGGAGGGCGAGTCCGAGAGTCGCCTTCGATCGGCTAAGGTTCGACGATGGCGCACGCCGGCGAGAGGCTAGCACCGCTGTTCATGCTGTCGCACGGTTCGGCGTCGACGGGGATGGACTCGACGCCGTTCGTGTTCGAGCAAGTGGTGCGCGTGGAGGAGGCCAGTAGCAATGGCCAGGCAGAGAGCGAGAACGCAGCTTACGCGCGGCAGCGAGCATTGTTGCGGACATGGCGCGACGCGCTCGATAGCCCGGGCCAGGCGCGGGCCAAGGCAGCGACGCGGACGTCGACGGCCGCGACGCGGCTCTGGGCTAACGGTGCGGACGACACGACCAAGACCGAGGCCGTGGCGGTGCGCGTGCGGGCCATCGAGGAGTCGCGGGCAGCGACGACCACGCCGCCGCGTGGCGGGCGGTCCTCGGAGCAGCAGCCGCCGGCCGACTCGAGCCCGCGCGGCGGGCGTCCGAGGACCGGCGACCTCGACGCTACGGGGGCGGTCGATCAACGCAGCAGCACCGCCGCCGCCACCACCACCAGGGAAACGACAGCGTCGTGGGCTTGGATGGCGGCGGTGCCGGCGGACCGGCCGTTGGACTACCGCGAGTACCTCGCGCCGTTCAAATCGATCGGCAAGTGCCGAGAGACGCGCGCGCTCGAGAAGGACGAGCGGCGACGGCACGCCGAGCACGACGAGTGGCGGCGGCGGCGACACGCGGCCTTCTGTCGCGCGTTGGTAAACCATCGGGACGACTTTTTCAAGCGCAACAAGCAGCGGCGGAACGATGCGGCCAAGTGCGCGCGAGCGTGCAAGGCGCACTTCGAGGCGATCTTCCACCGGGCCGAGGTCGAGGAGTCCAAGGCAGGGCGACGACGGCTCCAGGCGCTCCGGGCGAACGACATGGAAGCCTACACCAAGCTCGTCGAGGAGACGAAGAACGAACGGCTCAAGTTTTTGCTCGAGCAGACGGACAACTACATCGTCTCGATCACGGAGAAGGTCAAGGCGCAGCGCCAAAACGAGGAGTACGACGAGGCGCGCGCGGCCAGAAGCCACGACCGGGGCGACGGCGCGACCGCCGCGGGGACTCACCTCCGGCGTAGCAACAAACGACAGCGGCCGTCATCATCCGGCGGCGGCGGCGTCGAGTTTTTGCTTGAGCGAACCGAGGACGAGCGTCGGCGAGCGACGAGCGAGTACTACGCGATGACGCACGCGCGCGTCGAGGAGGTCCGCCAGCCCAAGATGCTCGTGGGCGGGACGCTCAAGGAGTACCAGCTCGCTGGTTTGTCGTGGCTTGTGTCGCTCTACAACAACCGGCTCAACGGCATTCTGGCGGACGAGATGGGCCTGGGGAAGACGATCCAGTCGATCGCGCTCCTCGCGCACCTCGCCGAGGAGAAGCACAACTTTGGGCCGTTCATGGTCGTCGCGCCGCTTTCGACGCTCTCGAATTGGGCGAACGAATTCGCCAAGTGGACACCGGACCTCGTCGTGTTGTGTTACAAGGGCCCCCCGACGGCGCGGAAGGACGTCCAGAAGGACATCCAGCAGTACTTGACGGCGCGCAAGCGGTCGGGCCGCGACGTGGTGCCGTCGCGCTCCGAGGTCGGCAAGAAGAAGCCGCGCGACCACGACGACGACGACGGTGACGACCACCCAACGGGCGTCGCGCAGCACGAAAAGCCCAACTTCAGCGTGCTGCTGACGACCTACGAGTACGTCATGCGCGACCGGGCCGTGTTGCGCAAGGTCGACTGGCAGTACATTATCGTCGACGAGGGCCACCGCATGAAGAACGCCAACTCCAAGTTCGCGCAGACTCTGGGCAACCTCTACACGGCCAAACGGCGGCTACTGCTGACGGGGACGCCGCTCCAAAACTCGCTTCCCGAGCTCTGGGCCTTGCTGAATTTTTTGCTTCCCTCGATCTTCTCGTCGGTCGACACGTTCGAGGGATGGTTCAACAAGCCGTTCGCGCAGTTTGGCGCCGCTTCGCAGCAGCAGGCGCTCTCCGAGGACGGCGGCGCCCTCGGCCACGAGGAGCGCATGCTCGTCATCAACCGACTTCACGAGGTGCTGCGACCCTTCGTTTTGCGGCGAGTCAAGGCCGCCGTCCTCGGCCAGCTCCCCGAAAAGATCGAGAAGGTCATCCGGTGCGACCTGTCGTCGTGGCAGAAGATCCTCTACGAGCAGATCCGCAGCTCGCGAGGATCCTCGCTCACGACGGCGACGGGCGTCGACGTCAAGGGGGGCGACGACGACGCCGACGACGCCGCGAGCGAAGATCGCGCGGCGTCGTCGTCGGCGACGACGACGACGTCGGGCGCGCAGCGCGGGCTCAACAACGTCCTTATGCAGCTCCGCAAGTGTTGCAACCACCCCTACCTCTTCCGCACGGACGCGTACCGCATCGACGAGGCGATGATCCGCGCTTCGGGCAAGTTCCTGCTGCTCGACGCGATGCTCCCCAAGTTCAAGGCGGCGGGCCACCGCGTCCTTCTCTTCTCTCAGATGACGGCCGTCATGGACCTCCTCGAGGAGTTCTTCAACTTCCGCGACTACGAGTACCTCAGGCTCGACGGCTCGACGCCCGCCGACGAGCGCGAGCGTCGCGTCGCGAGGTTCAACGACGCGTGCTCGCCGACCTTTGTCTTTCTCCTCTCGACCAGAGCGGGCGGCCTCGGCCTCAACCTCGCCTCGGCCGACACGGTCGTCATCTTCGACAGCGACTGGAACCCGATGATGGACGCGCAGGCCCAAGACCGCGCGCACCGCATCGGCCAGCGCAACGACGTCCGCGTCTTCAGACTCGTCGCGGCCGCGCCAGTCGAGGAGCGCATCCTCGCGCGCGCGACCGACAAGCTCAACATGAACTCGCTCGTCGTCGAGGCGGGCAAGTTCAACAAGGACTCGCGCGCCCACGAGCGTCGACAAATGCTCGAGGAACTCCTCAAGGAGTATGCCTGCGAGGACCACAACGGCTCGGACCAGGCCTCGCAGGACAACGGCGACGCCGATTCGAGCAACGGCGAAAAGACCAACGAGGCCCAGCTCGCCGAGACGATCGCCACCTCGGCCGACGAGCTCGCCCTCTACACCAAGTGCGACGCCGAGCGCGCCAAGCACGGCGAGACGCTCAGACCGATGACCTTGGACGAGGTCCCCGCCTGGGTCAAGGCCGGCAACGACTCGAGCCTCGAGCCCCTCCCCGCGAAGACCAACGACGAACCCCTCTTCCTCGACGCGCGCCACCGCGCCGCGCGCAAAAAGAAGGACACCCCTTACTACGACTCCCTTTCGGAGCGCAACTTCCTCAAGCTCGTCGAGTCGGGATCCCTCGATCGGCCCAAGCCGCACTACAGAACCATCGGCAGGCCGGGAGATCTCGTCGTCAGGCTTCGCCTCGTCAAGCGTACCCCCAAGAAATAACCGCACTTCCCCCCGGGGGGCGCATGATCCGCCAAACTTCTGTGCGCAATAACCGCACCTGCCCTTTTGCCGGATGATGATGTGGACTTCCTCGTGGGGGAGCGGGCCTTCTCCCCGTGGGTCGACGTCGGTATGCCGCTGTTGCCTGCCCCTCGTGAACCCTCCGTCGGGCCTTAGCCGCAACTCCGACCTCTCTTTCTCTCTCTCTCTCTTTTCGGGAGACCCGGACGGACGGACGGACGCCCCCTTCTCCCTCCTTCTAGACCGTGATAGAATATGATAGGCTACGAATTGATGTCCTCCCCCGTCGCCGATCGGGCATCCTACTTCCTCTCGTGTTCCGCGCCAGTGTATGCGTCCTTGAGCTATTGTTCATCGCGCCGCCGGCAGGCAACCCATCACCCAGGAGGATTCCTGCATCTGAGAACCGACCAGCACGTTCCACTATAACCCTGCACCGGTTCAGCTGTCGCGACTGAAGTACACTACGCCCGAGAGGAGGGCTCTTTGCTCGGGGGTTTGAGCTTTTGAGCACCCACGCGGGGGCTGAGAGGTGTTTGGTCGAAGTTGGCAGCCCAGTGGTTTGCTTTCTAGGGCTATCAAATAAACGCCGTTGTACGACGTGATAAGCATCACAGAGCGGTAGTGTAGAGCGACGAATGGACTTCTCGGAGCCCATGGGTCTGTCCCGAGGTCGGATCCGTAGTCGATGGCGCTGCTCGGGGGGTCGCCTCGGGAATATGCAGCGCGCGGCAAGGGGCGGTGTTAAGGCGCGGCGCGCCAATTCTAGTTCTCCGGAGGCACCGACGAACGTCCCACAGCCCATAATAGCAACCAACGACTACAAGCTTATTATTCGAGGATACCCCCACGAAAGTCACCCGAAAATTGACCGCCCCCCTGCCCGCAGCCCCACACCTAGCCTGTGAGAGGGTCGTACGAGGCGTCGATCGGTGCCTCGAGAAACCCGGGGGGAGCGCATTTGCGATTTCTAGCTACTGTCACCATATCATGAAATCTGGGTTCGACGTGAAAATCGTCATAACTGCTGTCGTCCTCGGGCGCCGATCGGGGGGGGGCGACCGAGGATTCATTGTGCTGAAGCGGAGAGCGCGTCAAGTGCTGTTTAGAATTCGGGTGAATTCGGGTTAGGCCGCCAAAGTCAAGTCGCGTTAATTACCACAGCCTTTGGTTGAAAAATTAGCCCTTTTTTCGAAGAGAAAGAAGGGTTTATTTCACCAAAGCTCTCCGGCTACCCGAACGTACGCGGGTTAATGGTGGAACGTGTTTTGACTACACTGAGCTGGAAGATGAAGACTACGGCGTTTCTGTTGGTTGCGTGGCAGTGCAATGCCCTCTCGGCATCAAGTGCGCAGCAACGAGTGGTCGTCGCGGGCGCTACCGGTCGCGTCGGCAGACTCGTCGTGTCTGAGTTGCTGTCGCGAAACTCGACGGTCGTGACAGCGATCGTCCGTGACGACGAGAAAGCCAAGGCGACGCTGCCGTTGGATCATCCGCGGCTGGAGGTTGCGAGCGACATCAAGCTGACGAACTCCAAGGCGGTAGAGACTATGGTGTCGGAGGCGGACGTGGTCGTGTGGTGCGCGACGGGGTTTAGCGACGCGGCGTCGCCGCTCAACAGGTTGCGCGCCGTAGCTGAGCTGATGATGGGGTCTTCTACGGCGTCCTTCGACGTGCGGGCGCTCGGGCTCCTCGGCGACGCCGTCCGGGAGCGGGACACGTGTCGCGTCGTGTGCTGCTCGAGTGCAGCCGTGACGCGTCCGGCCTGGGACGACGCCAAGAAGGAAAGGTACAAGGGCGCGAGCGACATTCCTATCGTGCGGCTCAACCCGCTCAACATCTTGGATGTGAAGCGCACGGCAGAGGAGACCCTGCGCGTCCGCTCGGGTGGCCGCTACACGATCGTGCGGCCGACGGGCCTCAACGACGACTGGCCGCGCGGACGCGTCGTCGTCTCGCAGGGCGACCTGGCCGTTGGTCGCATCAGCCGCGCCGACGTCGCTGCCGTTCTCGCCTCGCTCGCCGTCGACGTCGAGGCTTCGGTCGTCAACGGCCTCACGTTCGAGATGTTTGCGCTCGCCGGATACCCCGCTCCGGCGTCGCTCGACGCGCAGCTCGCCCGCCTGCGCCGCGACGACCGCGCACTCGAATCTTTCGAAACGCTCGACGCCACCTACGCTCTCCTGCAGCAGCTCGTCCCCGGAGAGACACTCCGACCCCAAGACCTCGCGATGGGCCAGACTTACGAACAACTTGACGCGGGCGAGACGGGCCGCCTCGGCGCGCGCGGCGCCGAAAACGTCCCGCCGGACTTCGTGCGCACCTAGACGTCGTCGACGACGACGACAGCCGCCCGCTACTGAGGTGGGGATGCTGATGATTATTATTTATGATGACGACAGTGGCGGATCGTAGATGTTGACGACGACGCGCGGCGCCCAGGACATATCTACGAGAATACGGCGGGCGGGATCCAGGGGAAAGTGCGGCGGAGGGAAGGGCCTCGAGGTCGCGATTCGCCGGAGCCCGGGGAGGACGGCGAGGCGATCCGCAATGCGCGCGTTCGTCTCTTCGCCGAAACAGTAATTTGACACGAACGCATGAGTGACGCCTTCCAAATCCGCGTCGAGGACGTCCGCGCAGACGTGGACGAGGGCATCGGCATCGAAGTCCTCGCGCAACTCGGCACCTTCGGTGGCGAGGCGTTGCCAGGCCTCGACGGCGCGCTCGTGTCTCGCTTCAAAAAATTCGACGGCTATGGCGCGTCGCACGCCCGCTTCGAGGTACGCCTGCGCGGCCAGCTTGCCGACGCCAGAGCCGAGATCGGCAAAGACGCTGTCGCCGTCGAGACCCAGCGCCTCGAACATCACGCGCGCGCCCCTGCTCGTCACCTCACCGTATGAGGCCACGATGGGCTCGTCCGCGACGAGCATTTCGTCGCGAGCCGAATACGCGAACATACCTCCAAGCCCATCCCAGTGCTTCGCGAGGGCCGCCTCGATGTTGCGACCCTGCGAGGCCGCGTCCGTGCTTGCGATCAAAAAGAAGAGGGCGTGCATATCATCGAGAGCCTTGCGCGAAACCCTTCCTTGACGTTCTTGTTGTCCTTCAACAAGAGTTCAAACTTCATCGGACTCCTCGATCGATCGTCGTCGTATCCTGAAATGGTCGTATCCAACGCCGCCGCCGCCGCCGCCGCCGCCGCCGATAAGAACCCGAAGATGGCGTCAATCCGCCGCCTTGGCAACGCCTCGCGACGTTAAAAAAACACCAGGTGGATAGATGGCCATGTACGACGACCGCGAGGAGATCTTCCTACGTCGATTGGCGGCTCTCAAACCCAAGCCGCACCCTCTCAATCCGCTCGTGGACCTCGGGCAAAATGTTCCCGCAAGATCGTACGAATTCGAAGACATGGCAGACGTTAAACCCACGCTCATGCACGAACTTCGGTGCTTCTTTGATAGCGACTATCGGCTGCAGCGGCTCCAGGATACGTTAAGAGATGAGATGCGGAAGCGCGACATCGGCACGTCGGCGTTGTTCGATCAATCAAACAACGTCGGAAAGGAAGCGTTGATCGACGCGATCAAACGAGAGCTCAACGTGGCGCTGCGCCTTGCCGACGTTGACAACATGGACGCGAACGACGACGAGATGATCGACGCGGACGAATTTCACAGCTTCGTGTTTGGCAGCCACCCCGAGTGGGCGCTGCAATCCGAGTCGCGGCGGCGGCGGCGCAACGAGGCCGATCCGAACAACGACGTAAATCTTTTGAAGCGCGACATGTTGCGCTACGACCCAGTCGTGCGCGCACTCCTTCGGGGATTTTGGCTCGTGTGCGACAAGGATCGGAGCGGGGCACTGAGCAAGCAAGAATACATCGACTATCACATGAATCTCTACGCGGCGCTCAACGTGGAAGAGACCCGGCAGCATGGCTGGCGCACGTATGCCAAACGAAACGCCGAGAAAGAATGGGAGAACGACGTCCAGGGCGCCGAATGCCTCGACATGTCGCGATTCATGATCAGCCTGTTCCAGGTTGCCGACGCGTACATCGATGGTGAACCCAACAAGGAGAAGCTGGCCAAGTTCCTCTGTTTTCTGCTCGACCTCGTCACGGTCGATACGCGGCCGGACGAACCCGCCGATGCCGCGCCGGACGACGACGAGGATCGTCGTCGGATCGTCTTCCGCTGGGAGGTTGATAGCGCGTGGCTCGACCAGATCGACGAAGACGCGACCAAAGTCAGCAAGGACACCAAGGTCGCATTGGAGCTCGAGCACCGAATAGAGGAAGGCGCCAAGAAAATGCTCGCCCTGACTCCGCAGCTGCAAAAACAACGCCGAGACAAGAAAAAGAAGAAGAATGGGCGCGGCAACAACAAAAGCATCGACATCATCCTCGACAAGCTCCGGCCAGCATCCAAACAAAATAAACGCACCAAGAAATCACGCCACTTCGGATACCTGGCGTCAACCTTGGCGACGGCCAACAAATACGGCAAAAATTTCGCCCGTCGGCGGCGACACACTGTCGATACGCTCCCAGAGTCTTTTTCGCGCCCGCCACAAAACCCGCCGCGGCGGCGGCATTCTGAAATCGCTTCGACGCTCGCTGGGCTAAAGCAGCAGCGACCCGCGTCATCAACGTCCTTGTCTTCTTCTGCATCTTCGAAAACAACTTCAGACGCGCCTAAGAAGCCTCGAAAAGTCGCGAAGCGAGAAGACATCGACGCCATTCTCGACGCCAATCTCGACGCGTCTGCGAGCGAAGCGACGGCGCGCGCGACCCCGCGCAGAAAGTCGTTCTCTGGCGGTGAATTCTTAGACCACACGATCTTTTCGATCCTGCAAGACGGGGATATTGCGGGATTGCTGTGCGACGCGAGCGACGAGGCCGACGAACCGACGGACGACGAGAGCGAAGCAACCGACGATAACGAGGCCGTCGCGGAATCTCCTGCTCCCGCGTGTTGCGAAGGAGATGTCATACAGCTCGAGGAACAAGCAGCCGTGGTCGAGGCCGAACCAGACGATGCTTTGCGAGACTCATCCGTGCCGCAAGCACCGCCTGTCCCGCTCAAAGATCCGATAACCGTCCGCGCGCTCTCGCAGAAAAGGACTCGACGATCGTCGTCTCGGCCACCCCAGGCACAGATTCAGCGACCCGAGCCGGAGGCCGGGTTCGTCGCGCTCGTGACGGGAACGCAGCAGCATGTTGTTTCAGGTGCTTGGGCCAGACAAATGGCCCATCACGTCGGATCTGTACGGCAAACACCCTCTTTCCGCGAGCTCCATTCGGTGTTTGTATGTGGCGAGAATCCTCCCGAGGGTGTCGTAGCGACGCGCGCGGGCGCGCAAAGCTCGCGGATCAGACAGCAGCACCATCACCAGCAGCAAAAACGGCAGCAGCAGCAGGTTGTCGGGGGGGTCGTGGCGCCACCTCGGCCCCTCTCGGCTGGTAGCGTCGTCCCTCGACCCGGGACAGCTCCGGCCACGTCCAAACGCACCTTGACGTTGCAACAGGGAGCTCCAGTTACGCTCGAACTGAAGCCGTCTATGCGCTGGCGCATTCAAAAAGAGGCCGAGGCTCAGCTCGAGCTTCCAAGCTTCCTCTGCCAGTTGACCGCCTCAGCCGCGGGTTCTGCCGTGGACGTCGTCCAATCAAGGCGACGTCAGTCGCTGACCGACCTCGGACGACGACGCTTAGGGCCGTCTCGCGATGAAGTAGAGAGTCTCGTGCAGAGACGAATGATCGGAGACTTGCCGTCTGGCAACAGCAGCAGTGCTTCGAATCGCCAATCCTTTTCGTCGGGGGACGTCTCAAACTGCCGCCCGTCGACCGGGGGCGTCTCGAACCGCTCGGCAGCCTCCTTAACCCGGGATGGCACGGGGCAACAAAGATCGTCGCGCGGAGGAATGATATCGCTAGGACATCGGCCGACAAGTGCCTCCGTGCGAGCGTGCACTCCCACAAGTGTCCGACGCCGAAAAAGACGGACCGTCGGAGACTTTCCGTTGCACAGTACGACGAACTCGGCGAGCGCGTTGCACGACGGCAACGCGAGGCCGCGTCCGGCGTCAGCTATGCCATACGAGAGGACGACGATTACGCCACCTCCTCACCGCGGTGGTGCCAGCGCGCCGAAGGGGAGCCGTCTCGTACCGACGAACACCGCGGCGGGGCTACCATCGCGCCGCGTCTGAAAAATGCCGATTTATACAAAGCGTATATATAGCGCCGCCGCCGCCGCCGCCGCCGAGTTATAAATTGCTGCTGAGCACTGGTGGTGGGTGGGTGGTGCCATCCACCGTTGTACATAATATTGTGGGTGACTACAACTATCGATGGCGGCCGGGCGCCGTTCCCGAAGAAGAAGAAGAAGAAGAAGAAGAAGGAGAAGAAGAAGAAGATGATGATGATGATGGTAACGGGGGTGGTCGACGTCATCGTATCCCGCTGGTGGAGGGGCCAAGCTGGTCCCGGAAGAAAATTTTGTCGAGGCGCGCCATGTAGGCAGGCTTTGTAAAGTCGGGGAGGATGAGGGATTTGAGGGGAGGGCCCTGGAGAGCCCTGGTCGCGCAGCGGACGTAGGAGTCGGGGTCGTCGAGCTTGGCAGCGCAGACGTAGGGTTCGCCGCCGAGAACTTGGCGGAGGTACGGGTGCTGGGAGCCGTAGCGCTGTTTGACAAGTTTCGGGTAGTCGGGGTCGACGTAGGTAGAACCGTGCGCAACGGCGTCGAGGGCCGAGGGGCCGAGAAGGGGGTCTCCGAGGCCGAGGACGAACTTCGCCTCGGAGAGCAGTGCCGACCACTTTTCTTTTGTGAGATGGCCGTGGAAGGTAATGTTGGGGACGCCGACGAGGCCGATCGGAGGGGTCTTGAGCGTCGAGTGGAGTGGCGCCACCCTGGCCACCGCTCGCAGCACCTTTTCCTTGCCCGCGTAGTACTTGGGGTCCTTGCCCCAGACGACGCCGAGAAGTTTTTTTTTGTTAATAACGGTGGTCGTCGCGGGCGGCGCGTCGTAAAAGAAGCCCAGGAAGGTGTTTCCGGGGAAGGTGGGGTATGCCGTGAGGATGCGGTCGGGGGGTACGGCGATGCCGTTGCGGCGCGGAGCCTCGGCGCCGAAGAAGTCGAGCAAAAAAACGCGGCCTTCG
Organism: Chrysophaeum taylorii; assembly: GCA_029834535.1. NCBI lineage: Eukaryota > Pelagophyceae > Pelagomonadales > Pelagomonadaceae > Chrysophaeum > Chrysophaeum taylorii. The sequence continues at coordinate 23,271 of JAQMWT010000553.1, read as the reverse complement.
CGGCCGACGAGATTAAGCTTTGCTTTCCAGCCGGGTGCGGCCCAGGTCCACGCATCGAGGACGAGGGCGTCGTACTTGTCGCAGGTCCGACCGCGCGGCGGGCAGAGCTCGTCGAATTCGCGATCGGACGTCGCGACGTCTACGTCGCGACCTCTCTCGGCGAGGCCGGCCGTCAGCGAGCGTCGCACCGCGATCTCGCCCGAAGCTCCGCCCCGCTTCGCGTTCGCCTCGTACCCCGTCATCGAGTCCATCGTGAAGATCAGCACCTTCTTTTTTTTTCTGAGTGTGTTGTCCGGCTGTTTTTCTTCTTCTTCTTTGGCCACGATGACCAGCGGCGAGAAAGTCGGTACGGCCGCGACGTGTGTGATCCTCCTCCGAGGCTCCTCCCGGCTTGTTGTTGTTGTTGTTGTTTGGACAGCAGGAGCGCTGCTGCTGGGGTGATGACGCAGCAGGAAGCTGACGTAGGGTAGTACGAGGACGACGCCGAGGAGGGCCGCGAGGACCGACCGCATGCCGTTGGCTGCTGGGAAACGGACGTCGAGGCCCTACCGAAATGGAGTAGATGGTGCGCGGATGGCTTCGGCGATAGTGGCCGCCTCGTCGGCCGACGCCCTGCTGGCGGAGGCCGAGTCGATGACGGAGCGCATGGCCGCGAGCCCGCGCGGTGGGATGTGCGGCGAGCGGCCGCGCAAAAAGTCGCGTTCTGCGAGCGGCGACGAGGAGTTCGTCGTGGTGACTGTCGAGGAGGTCGAGCTGTCGCTCTCCAAGGTGGTGGCGCTGCCCGACGACGAGGACGACGATGAGCCCGGGGAGGAAAGGCTCGAGGCGCGCGTCCGCGCGACGCAGCAGGTCGCCAACGTCCACGAAATAGCATTGCTCGAGCGCGCGAAATCTGCTCGCGCGCTCGCGCGACAGCTCTGCGAACACTCCTCGGACGAGGACGACGTCGAGGACGAGAAGCGCCGCCGCGACCTCGACGAGGCCCTCGACCGCGTGTCGGCGACCGCGAGGTTTCGCGAGACGACGGCGGCGGCTTCTCCGAGCGTTTTCGGGTCTTCTCGCTTCTTCGACGACGTCCTGCGCGCGCTCCAGCCACGCCTCGCCGTCAGAATCGCGGCGCGCGATTTGAGCGACGCCTTTGCGTGCTCTTCTTCTTCTTCTTCTTCTTCTTCGAGGGACCAGAGCGAACACCAGGCGCGGCGCGACATCGAGCGCGACTCTCTCGTCGTCGACGGAAACGACAGGCTCGACGGCGGCCGCGTCGGCTACGATTCGATCGTCAAGACCCTCGCCAAGGCGCAGCGCCGCCTCGTGGCGCGCGCCGACGCGCGCGAGTGGCGCCGCGTCGACGACGACGACTTCACGCGCCTCGCCAAGCTCGCCCTCCGCGCCGTCAACCGCACCGAGAGCGGCGGCCTCGCCCTCGCCGCGCTCCAGAACCTCCTCACGCCGAAGCGCGCTCCTTCCGCCGCGCCCCTCCTCACCCCCGTCCCCGACTCGAAGGGTGCCGAGCCCCTCAAGATCTCGCTCCGCCTCGGCCCCGCCAAAGTCGACGCCCGCTGGCGCTGGGGCCTGTGCGCGCTCGTCGAAGGCTCCACGACCTACCGCCTCTTCAAAGCCGATGACTTCGACGCCCAGCTCGCCAGCGCGCGCGCGACCTATTCCAACTACCTCGTCCTTCCCCTCGACGCGCTCGACCAACCTCCTTCCGACGTATACTTCGATCGCGCCAACGCCATCGTCGACATCGAGCTCGTTTCCGCCGCCCTTCGCCACGACCTCGCGTGCCGAAGACAACAAGTCGATGACGACGACGCCCGCGCCTACGCCGTCGTCGACTAGAGGACTCCACGATGCGCGCCGGCGGCGGCGCGATTTTATTTTCTTTGCTGCCTGTCGTCACGTCGTCGGAGGAGGATACTCGACGCGTCCCCGCTGTCGCGAGCAAGCAAACCAAGCGAATACCAGAGCGCTGGCACGCGACTACACCCCCACCTTTTTTTAGGTCATTATTTATTTTATTCATTGGACCCTTCTACTCTCTGAACGCTAACCGAGGTTGCGATGGATGGCGCTGCATTCTGAGACAGTGGTGCCTTGCGAGGGCAGCCGTCTTCCCGACGTATAGCTTCTGCTTGGCCCCTCTTCGCATTCCGGGCGGGCCCGGCCGGTTGGAAGCCGGGACTTTGTTTAAGCAACGGTACGGGTTATACAAGCAGAAGGACGCAGAAGGAAACGTCAACGACGAGATGCTTGTCAGTCAGTCAGTCAGTCAGTCAGCCAGTCAGTCAGTCAGTCAGTCAGTCAAACCGCGGTCTCCGCGCCGCATGGCGACCGGCGTCAAATCGCTCCCCCGACGCTTCTTCCAGCGCCCCTCGTCTCGTGGCGCTGTGACTACTATGATCCCGCGCGCGCTCGCTGGGATTACAAGCCTACGCCACATGCACTCGCGCGACGACTGGTACTCGGATAAAAACTCAAACTCTCCCCCGACGATTCAGTATTAAAAATTGGGGTGTTGTCGCAGCATCATGCTCAAACGATGGCGTGCGGGCAAAGAGATCGTCCAGGCGCTGGGGGTGCGAAAGCGGCTCGAAACGGCAGGCATCGAAGCGTTCAAGCCGCGACCTGCGGGCGACAACAGCGTCAAATGGCGGCGACCGCTCATCTCTCGGCGCAAGGCGCGCGTCGCGCGGAAGCAGGCCATCCTCAACGGCACCTACGGCAGCTTTGAGTTCGTAAAGGGCGGCTGGCTGCCCGAGTGGGACGAGATCCTCCACGTCCGAGCTCCCATCGTCCTGACGCCCCCCAAGGGACACAAGCGTGAGCGCACGCGCGCCGACCGCGCGGCGTCCATCGAGAAAAACCTCAAGGAGATGCCGGCCAAGATCCAGCGCTACAAGAAAGAGGTCGAGAAGCGCAAGCCCCCCCCGGGCATCGAGACACTCCTCAAGAGACTCCAGCAGCGCTACGCCAAATAAAATGTGCTGTCGTCGTGACGGCTCTTTCGACTCTACCTCTTCACGGGGATGAACGGGAGGGCTGTGTGGTGCTCCGCGGTGGCTGGGCTCATTTTGGCAAGGGCGGAGGTCGACGGGGTTTTGATCTGCGGAAGGCGCGTCTTGTTGGAGCGGGCCTTTCTTAGAAGGCGGCGGGCGTTGTTGTCCTTTTCGGCCGCCTTGAGGAGTGCGCAACTCGTCTCGGGGTCGAGCGGGATGTGGAGCGCATTGTAGGCCTCGATCCAGCGCTCGGCGACGACCTCGTGCAGCGATCGCGGCCGGTAGGCAGTGAAAAATATGAGCGTCGTTGGCGAGCGCGAACTATTCCGAGGATTTCGGAGGAGGTCGCGCACGCGGCGCACGGCGCCCTTGCTCGATGACAACGACAAAATCTTCGTGACGTCTTGGCTCGTGAACTGGCGCGGCTGAAGCGGGCGTTCCGTGAGCTTGAAGGTTCGGTCGTTTGCGTCGCCGCCATCCTTGTCGTCGTCCCACGAAACCGAGTTGCGCTCGACGATGTCCTTCAAGATAGCATCTACGACGTTCTCGCGTGTCTCGAGCGGCAGCTTCTCGACGCGAATCGTAGTGGCTCTTGACCCCCGCGCTCCTCGAACCCCGACACCGCGCTGCCGCGCCAAGAGCTTGTCCATTCCGCCTTCGATGTTCGCGATTTTTCCGATGGCTTTGTTGACGAGCTCGGGCATTCGCGTCGCGAGATCGACCTGGAGACCTCGCCTCCGCTGGACGACCGGCATTGGGGTTAGGGGGTTCCAGTCACGCTTGAGCCGCTGCTCGAGGGCGCGGCGCATTTTCGCGTCGACATCGTTCCACATCTCCCGCAGCATCTTTCGTCGCCGTCGCCGCGCGACTAACCACTCCAAGGCCGATTTCTGGATCTGCCGCACTTTCAAAATAAAGTGCGCGATTGCCTGCGCGCCCCGATTGCACAGATTTTCGCGCAAAAAACGCTTGATCTTTTTGACCGCCTGCCGGCGTCGCCAGCACTGCACCTTGAGCGCCGCGATCCATCGCGCGTCGTGGATCTTCGCCTCGAATAACGCAGACCGGCACCAGAAATCACGGTACTCGTGCCTCTTCTTATACACAATCCTGTTTCGGGCGGCGCGCTGGATGACACGCACGGCGTGATCTCGTTCCGCGATACGACGCCGAAGGGCTTCGCGCGCCGTGCTGTCCTTCCGCGCCACGATCAGCTTGCGCGACAAGTTCCACGCGACAGTCCGTGCGAGCACCAACGCCGGCAGCCACGTCTTACATCGCTGCACCCTCTCCGACCATCGCTGCCTCTCTTCGACGCGCCGCGCGTGTTCCTCAATCGCTAGAATCGCCTCCTTGCGCTCGCGCCGTTGGATTCGTTGGTGTGCCTTTTTCACCCTCGCCCTTCGCCTCTGTCGCTGCTCCTTGCGACACATGATGTGCTCGACAGGAATAAGGTGAGGCATTTGATTTGGACACGCGAATTCGTGCTCGGGAAATGTCTTGCACGTGCTGCAGACACTTGTCTCATCCACCGACGATACGATTCCCGGTGCCGTCTCGTTCGTCGAGCGTTCGATTGTCGTCGCGCTCTTGCTCGTGTAAAGCACAGGTTCCGCCTCATCACTTCCTCCGAAAACTTCCTTGCTGCCTGGTTTGGCCTTTCTGATGTTTAGGTTCATGCTGCTACTGCTGCGACATTTCGTTGAAGACATCGTCAAGTTCGTTTGTTTAAACGAGTGTACAAGGTATCAGAAAAAAAAATCTTTAGTACAATTGGAGGTATCCAAGCCCAGATTTGCAAACGAGGGGGAAAGGACAACTCTCCATTCACGCCCCGCCGGTGTGCCTCCTTCCCACGGAGCGAGATCCACGGAACAACGAGACTTGGAACCGCTCAGATAGCAGCTTCTTCATTGCAGATGCCGAGGTCACAGGCCGGATTGGAGGAATCGGCCGACGCCAACTTCTCGGACGACGAGCGGCGCAAGGCCCAGGCATTTTCTTCCATTTCAGACGACGCGCGGCACGCCATCGGTTGACTTGGAAAGTCGACGTCGAGCTGGATACCCCAGCCAGTTGGGTCGATGATGTAGTGAAGGCGATAACTCGAAGATGATGCGCTGCTGAAGTCTAGCGCATCACAATAAAACATGTACTTTCCAGAGTCAACGGCGGCCACTATCGCGTTACCCAGCGTCGTGTTGTCCCGATAGGGGTTGTCGTACGCGTAGTGATTGTCGAGCCACTTGTCCTGCGAGAGCAGCAGGACGTGTCTTCACTAAAACGAAGAACGCGACGAAACTAAAGACGTACCTTGCCGCACATCGGTTGGCCGCTGAGGAGCGTCTTGTGGACGTCATTCATGCCGTTCTGGAAGTCGGCGACCGAGAGCACGTCGGATTCGTCGGAGGTATATTCGGCGTAACAGACCATCGTCGAGTCTCCATCCCAAAGCAGGAAGCAGTGACGGTCCGCTGCAACTTGGATTGGCGTCGTGCCGAACACCTCCTCGTAAAACGCGTCGACCGCCGTGAGATTGGACGTGGCGCGCGACACACGGATAGCTTGGAGCAAAGGCGGCGGTAACGACAACGTCGAGAGCGCTCTCGCGTGCTCGGAACCGAGGCGCGGCGCCACGGGGTGCGGTGTCTTGGAGCCCTCGTACGTGGTCGAAAGCAGCTCGAGAACCATTTGAGTGTTGGGCACCAGGACAAACACCGAGTACCAGGTCTCGGAGTTCTCTTCGAACGAAGCCGCGTAGTAGTCGACCGCGTCGTGATCGAAGCGCGACGTATAGGGGGTGAGATCTGCAGCGAGAAGGCCGATGTTGTAGTCCATGAAGGCATCGTATGCACTCATGTCGCCGAGCCGCGCGGTGAATGCCGCCTCTACCGTCGGAAGGCTCACGCCCCCAGTCGTGCGACGGGCGCTCACGTTCACCAGGTGAAGCCCAAAGCCGGTGGACGGTGGGACTTTGAGGGTGGCATTGTTGCTGTAATTGTTGCTGTCGTTGTTGTTGGCGCCCATGAGGGCGACGCGGCCCTGCACGATTTCCCAGGGTTCATTTTTTCCCCCAGTGAAGCACATGCACGCGGCATTAGGGCAGTCATCTTGAGCTTCGTCCACAGGAAAGTATTTGTAGAGGAATGCAGCCCCCGAAGTTGGGTCGGTCGCTGCGTAGGTGCTCTTGGAGATACCATTTCCCGCGCTCGAGGCCCAGCACACCCGCGCCAAAGTCAACACGAGCAGCAGCCTCATCCTACTTTCTTCGGCTATAGAAGAAGAAGCTTCACTTTACTTTTTTCTCCCCCCCTCACACGTCATCATTCCCCCCTCACCTCAGGTACCGTTAGCCATCGCCCGTTTACGAAGAACCCTTTGGGGTTTGTTTTCGTCCGGCAACCGGCAACCGTGCGGGTAATGTTTAAACTGTTTATTTCGTCCCGGTTGCCTGCCCCTTGGCAACTAACTTAACTTCAGACCTCTCCCGAGCATGGGACCCAGGCCGGACAGGCAGGAGCCGATCCGGAATCACAGAGGAAAATCACGCAGTTGGGGCAGAGGCGAAGGACGAGGACTCGTTGATGACGGACCGCCACTGCGCGCGGTCTTGTGCGAAGTCGTGCAAGAGCGTCGCAGGCCGCAAACGTGTTGGTCCACGAACAATCGACCTGTCCGTCGCGTTCTGCCCAACCGAGCGAACCCCATCCCAGCGCGGACTTTCCGGGTGCTAACCGGCCAGCCCGGGAGGCGAGCAGGCACCGTCTCACTCCGGGACGGCCGGGGCCGCCGCAGGGAGCAAGCGTGTTAGGCGCCGTCCTCCATCGCAACCAACGGTTAGCGCTCGCAGGGTTAGGGATTTGCCCCTTGGCAAGAACAACACAAACCCCGTCTTGGGGCAGGAGCAGTGTTGTGTGTGTTGTGTGTGCGCGAGGTGCGAGTCGGGCGGTATATATCCACGGCGGAAGGCGGCAAGGCGAGCGTGGCGCTTGCGAGCGAAGGGGACCCTCCCCTGGCGCATCAGTTGCGGAACCGTAGCAATCTTCGATTGCAGAGTTGGGTTGAGATGGACGAGGGGAAAGAGGCGGGCGGGAGCGTCATGTGGAAGATGCGGCGACAGATCCAGCGACGACCGATCTACTTGCTGCTGACCAGTTGCACTGTGTGCGCGATGCTGGTTGTTGCCGTGCTAAAACAGGGTGAAAGGACGCCTCCCGGGCCTTTGGAGCGAGAGTCGACGTCGCTGAGCCCTTCGGTGGTCGAGGGCGTCGTTCGGTCGACCATCGTCGACCAGATCGCGACGATGCGGGCCGAGAGCGTGCGACTCGGAAAGAGCGGGTACGCGCCGGTGAAGCGTTTGCCGGCGAACCAGAAGCTTCGGATTCTGGTGACGGGCGGCGCGGGCTTCGTGGGTTCGAATCTCGTCGACCGCCTCATGACCGAGGGCCACGAGGTCACCGTCCTGGACAATTTGTTCACGGGTCGCAAGAAGAATATCGAGCACTGGTTCGGCCACCCGAACTTTGCCTTTGTCGTCGGCGACGTCGTCCAGCCTATCATGCTCGAGGTCGACCAGATTTACCACCTCGCGTGCCCGGCGAGCCCTCCCCACTACCAGTACAACCCGATCAAAACCATCAAGACCTCCACCGAGGGCACGCTCAACATGCTGGGTCTCGCGAAGCGCGTCAACGCGCGCATGCTTCTCGCCTCCACTTCAGAGATCTACGGGGATCCCGAGATCCATCCCCAGGTCGAAACGTACTGGGGGAACGTCAATCCCATCGGCCCGCGCGCCTGCTACGACGAGGGCAAGCGCGTCGCCGAGACCATGATGTACTCCTACCAGCGCCAAGTTGGGGTCGACGTCCGCGTGGCCCGCATATTCAACACCTTTGGCCGCCGCATGCACCCCAACGACGGCCGCGTCGTCTCCAACTTCATCATTCAGGCGCTCCAAGACAAGGACGTGAGTCGTCTCGTCTTTTTTTATATTATTACCTTTTTTTTTCTTCGCAGATCACGCTCTACGGAGACGGGTCCCAGACCCGAAGCTTCCAATTCGTCGACGACCTCGTCGACGGCCTCTACAAGCTCATGAACTCGAACTACTCGCTTCCCGTCAACCTCGGAAACCCGGACGAGTACGCCGTCGCGACCTTCGCCCATACCATCAAGCGCCTCACGGGCTCGCGGTCCCGCATTGTTTCGCTTCCTGCGACCACCGACGATCCCCGCAAGCGCAAGCCTGACATCACCGTCGCCAAACGACACATCGGCTGGCAACCCAGATGGACCGTCCAGATGGGCCTCGAGCACACCATTGAGTACTTCAAGAAGGAGCTTGAAGACATGGGCGAGATTATCCCGACTGGACCCCGCGCCTCCAAGCCACGGCCTCTCAACCTCAAACCCCACTGATTTCGCTTTTGTGATTCTCCCGCGTTTGGGTTCAACGTCCCTCGCCGTTGACCTCCCGCCGCACACTTCTTCTTCTTCTTCTTCCGGCCAACCTCGGTTCGCCGATCGCTGGACTCCCGCGAATATCTTCCTTAGTCATAAATAAATGTCGTCGCTGTCTGCGTCCCCGCCTGCCATCATCATACTTATCGGCCGCCCGCGCCGAGTTGGGGTCCGCCCTCGACCTCCCGCCGGCACACCCCTCATGACTGATTGCTTGGTTGATTGATTTTGTGCGCGCGTCCTTTGTTTCCATGCGATTCGAGCCATGGAGCAGGACTAGAATCATCGTCGTCGTCGTCGTCGTCGTCGCGGTTGCACGCGCGCACGATCCTAGCGACGACGAGGACAACAACAGCTCTAATCATTATTTACCACTGTAGTTTTGAGAGCGGTTCGCCGATAATTTTGTTCGCGTTTTCGACGACGTACGTACGCTGGCGATGACGACGACGATGACAGGCTTTGCTATCCGGTCGCGGGTTGGACGCGAAACAGCGGGCCACGCGGAGATCGCGCGGCACAAGTACAATACACACAGACATGCCCTCCGCACTTTAGGCGCGTTGGTTGTTGTTGTTGTTGTTGTTGTGATTATTGGTTGCGCCTTGTTGGTTGTGTTGTTTGTTTTCTTCGGCAATTTCCATCTCGTCAATCCCGGCTATGGCTTCCTTTATAACCTCGGCCGACTTGCTGAGTTGGGCGTACTCCTCCCCTTGAAGGGAGAGTGGGAGGACGGCGATAACGCCGTCCCCGCCAACGAGAAAGGGCATGGCGACGGTGGTGTTCTGGACGCCGGCAACGGTGGCCATGGGGGCACAAATAGTGAGGACACACTTTTCGTTGTGAATAATGGCGTGGACAATTGCGGCGATGGCCGCGCCGACTCCGTAGTACGTCGAGCCCTTGCCCTCGATGATACGATAGGCGGCGCGACGTACCTTGAAGTCGATGTCCCGCTTGATGGCATCGTCGAGAAGGATTTGTCGAGCCTGGCAGTAGTCATCGAGCGGGACGCCTCCGACGGTGACGAGCGACCACAGCAAGACCTCCGAGTCTCCGTGCTCGCCGACGACGTAGCCGTGGACCGATGAGGAGTCCACGCCGAGGTGGCGACCCAAAAGATGCGAGAAGCGCGCCGAGTCGAGGCAGGTCCCGGTGCCGAGAACGTGGCTCGCCGGAGCGCCGTGCGCCGCGGCAAACCGGGCGGCGAGGTGCGTCATGACGTCGACCGGGTTGGTCGCGACGAGGAGCGTCGCCTTGGGCGAGTGCTGGAGAATTTTGGGGATGACGGTCTCAAAGACCTTGGCATTGCGACCGAGGAGCGCCTGGCGCGTTTCTCCAGGCTTCTGGCTCACTCCGGCGGCCACTACGACAACTTTGCACCCGTCGAGATCGGGATAGTCGCCCACCGTCACAAGTTCGGGTTTCGTGAACGGCACTGCGTGGTTCAAGTCGTCGGCCTCGGCCTCGGTCCGCTTCTTATTGAGATCGACCAGCACAATCTCGCGACCAATGCCCTGGAGAATCATGGCGTAAGCTGCTGTCGCGCCAACCATGCCGGTGCCGACAATGCCCACCTTCAGCTGGTCCGTCGCAATGTACCACCGCCGCCCGAGCTGTGCCCGGGTTGTCGTCCTGAGCAGCCCGCGCACCAACATGCTCTTCCGAAGAAGACTCAACCGAACAGCAACAACATACCGGATATATCATCTAGGATTAAGAACGAACAAGTGCAGGCCAGTAAGTTCACCTAGTCCCAATCTCTAACCCCAGTAAGTTCACCTGGTCCCGTTACGTTCACCTGGTCAGTAAGTTCACCTAGTCCCAATCTCTAACCCCAGTAAGTTCGGCGTAACCCAGTGCTCGTCGCTCTCACCCCCGCCAATCCAAGCTGCTTTGATCCGCACGCGCCGCCAACCCTTGAGTTTACTCTTAAAACCCCAGTAAGTTCACCTGGTCCCAGTAAGTTCACCTGGTCACTCAGCTCACCTAGTCCCAATCTCCAACCCCAGTAAGTACACCTGGTCCCAATAAGTTCATCTACAGTGCGCGTGTAGACGCCGTGAGGGGGCTTGTCGGTATTGCGCAGCACGTGTGGGGTAGGGTGGAGTCGTCGACCCAGAAGAGCAAATCCTCGGGGTTGCCGATCGACAGAGAGCCACGTAGAGCTGGACGTGACAGAAGACGGGCTTGGGCAAGAGGACGCGGACCTCGCGGGGCGTCTGGCCCTGGCTCTTATTGATCGTTTGGCGTAGGCGGGCCTTAAGGGATACAGGTTGGAGGAGCCTCGGTGACACGACACGATCGAACATGTATCTGGTACCGTTGCAGTGGCCGTGCGCCGGGTCGAGGTTGCGAAGACTTTAAGCTCGCGATCAAAGTCAGCATGCCGTTGGTTGTCAGGGAGTCGAAAACTCGACTGTAAAGAGCGCGGCGTCGGCTTCCGACCCAACCTAGTCAGCCGAACTCCGAACTCCGACGCCTCGTCTCCGGGAAAAAAAGGCCGCGGTCATGCGCGCGTTGTCAGCATCGACAACATCGTTTCGACGGGGCGTGAGAATGGCGCGCTGAAAGAGCCGCCGCGGGTCGTGGAAACAGTCTGCGAGGTCGCCGTAGACGGCTTGGAGGATCACTGTCTGGCTCGCGTGCCTACCTGATCCTTACCCTAAAGGGACAAACAGACAGGCAAACAACCCACCCACATCCTTCATGCTCCCCACACACACCCCCCCCTCTTACCAGTCGACATTTAAAGACAGACAAGTGCAGGCCAGTAAGTTCGCCAGTAAGTTCACCTAGTCCCAATCTCTAACCCCAGTAAGTTCACCTGGTCCCAGTAAGTTCACCTAGTCCCAATCTCTAACCCCAGTAAGTTCGGCGTAAGCCCACTCGTGCTCACATCCACTTACCCCACTCTCCTTCGAGCTCGTCGCTCTCACCTCCGCCAATCTAAGCTGCGCTGCGATCCGTACACGCCGCTAGCCTTTGCGTTCACTCTAAAAACCCCAGTAAGTTCACTTGGTCCCAGTAAGTTCACCTGGTCACTAAGTTCACCTAGTCCCAATCTCAAACCCCAGCAAGTTCACCTGGACCCAGTAAGTTCACCTACAGTGCGCGTGTAGACGCCGGGAGGGGGCTTATCGGTATTGCGCAGCACGTGTGGGGTAGGGTGGAGTCGTCGACTCAGAAGAGGATATCCTCGGGGTTGCCGATCGACAGAGAGCCACGTGCAGCTGGACGTGGCAGAAGACGGGCTTCGCCAAGAGGACGCCGACCTCGCGGGGCGTCTGGCCCTGGCTCTTGGTGATCGTTTGGCGTCGGCGGGCCTTACGGGATACAGGTTGGAGGAGCCTCGGTGACAACGACACGATCGATCATGTATCTGGTACCGTTGCAGTGGCCGTGCGACGGGTCGAGGTTGCGAAGACTTTAAGCTCGCGATCAAAGTCAGCATGCCGTTGGTTGTCAGGGAGTTCAAAACTCGACTCTTGAGAGCGAGGCGTCGTCTTCCGACCCAACCTAGTCAGCCGAAAAGAACTCCGACGCCTCGTCTCCGGGAAAAAAAGGCCGCGGTCATGCGCGCGTTGTCAGCATCGACAACATCGTTTCGACGGGGCGTGAGAATGGCGCGCTGAAAGAGCCGCCGCGGCTCGTGGAAATAGTCAGCGAGGTCGCCGTAGACGGCTTGGAGGATCACTGTCTGGCTCTCGCGCCTACCTGATCCTTACTCTCGCGCCTACCTGATCCTTACCCTAAATCGAGGGACAGACAGACAAATAGACAAACAAACAGACAAACATCTGTCGATTAGTAGTTAAGACAAACAAACGTCCGGCGGCAGCATGCGTACGACCTACGGGCGGGGCCCGTCCTCTCGTCGTCTGCCCCACGCCTCGGCGATGACCCCGACTAGGTCCCGCGTACTTATCTCCGCCCGTCAGGCACATCCCTCATACCCCACAAACCCACCCACATCCTTCATGCTCCCCACAGACACCCCCCTCTTAGCAGTCGACATTTAAAGACAGACAAACAGACAAACAGAAAAACATCTGTCGATTAGTAGTAAGGACACCAAGAATTTTTACGATCACTGTCGCGTCGACGCAAAAGCATTCGAGGAACAGGTTTTTAATCGAAGCTTTGCGGTCCTGACTGCACGCTCCTCAATGTCCGTCGAAACATTGGGGTAAACCCAGCGTGCTTGCGTATGTCAACAGGTGCCATCGATTAATCTGACAAAGAAGAAGAAGAAGAAGAGAATGAGACAAGCCCGACGAAGCAATAATAGTGACGGCTACTATGATTCGGTCGGGAGCTGGACCCTGTATGCCAACGCGTGCTGGGCGATTTGTGTCGACGGTGCCAGCGTCAAGCTAGGAGGACTGGAAGTCAAAGTGCGGGTCGGGGAAGTGGAGTCTCGCGCACATCTAATAGGCCGTTGGCTGGGACTTCGTGAGGTTCAGACGCCAACACAACGACGTCGGCTGGTGGTTCTCCTACCGCAGTTTCAAGGAAGAGATAATTCCCAACCACAGATTTCGGATTACGCCACATGGGACAATCTCGAGCTCGAGCAACACTGTCGCCGCCGCGCTGCGGACAGCGCCGCCGATGGTTAACGTGTAGTAGGCATCATCTCACGCCACCGATGTTTAATGTGGCTGTGATCATCGCAGCCCGCCATCAATATTTGGTGCTTGCTTATCAGGAAGCTAATCCCGTTTGATTTCAGCACACAGTGTGGCAGCGCCTTCGCCGTCTCGAAAACGTAGTACGCTGCTGCTATTCCTGACAAGAATATGGCCCCATGCAACGAGATCATCATTTTTGAGGAGCTTGACTCTCGAGTGACTTTTGCGCGAATTGATGCGATGTCACAAGCGTAAACTTCTGAGCCCCGTGAAAGTGCCAGAGATACTGTACGAAACATGATCGCCACCCACGAGGGAAAGAGCCGCCAGCCTCTCGGCACAGTCACCAAACACCACCGAATGCGCGCCGCCAAATCTCGCCTTCGGTGCGTCATGTGCCGAGTTTGGTGTCTTTTTGGCCACTCTCGCCGGGAGAAAAAAGTAAGACCACACCGTGCCGAATATTTGGTGTTTCTCGGCCACTCTCGAAGGGATAAAAAAGCAAGACCAAGCGGAAAGCTCGTCGAACCGCCCGTTTTACGCCGCTGCAACACTGCCTGACCCCAGGCGAGTGGCTGCCATTTGTTGGAAATAAGAAAGCTCGTCGGCCCGGATTTTTTAATCGTTCGAACACTGCCTGGCCCCGCGTCTATTCAAGGCGAATGGGCGGCGTTTCTTGGAAATAAGACACTTCCAGACACTCATGAAGAAAAACAGACAGACGGACGGACAGACAACAATTTCCGCTAAAAATTGTTTTTGTAGTGTTAACCGAATTCAGTAGCCAGGATAGAGCAACAATCCACCATCCTCCGTCGCAAACAACTGAAGCCGCCAACAGTCTCATGCAGCACCACATCATTTTCTGCGTGAATCTGTACACAGAATCACCCAAACTGGCATTCAAACAGACGATGCTCGATAATAATCACGCCAAAATCTCAGAATCGCTCACACGAAGACGTAGGGGGAATGCCGCTTGAATTTATCTAGAAACTCGGAGCGCAGCCCTTGAAATAAATACCGGGCGTTGAAACGAGGAACGAACGACTATATTGTTCTACGAGGCATGGCAACATGGACATCGTCGTCGCACAGAGTGTCACCACAGCATATTCATACAGCGCAAACGAAACTTCATCTGAAGAATCCGACTCTCCTCTCCTCTCCATATCCAACAGGCAGTACCGTTGTTGCTATAAAAAATTGCCATGCGCATTATTCAGTCTTTGTGATTCTGAACCAAGAGTGAACTCAAAGTCAGGCAAAAATTAACAAATCACGCCTGTACCAATGCGCGATAAAAAGCTTATGCCATGTCATATCACCCCAGGATGCTAATATAGTCAGCTTTCTAGCCAAGTGACATGAGTTGTTTCCTTCTTGCGCACAAAAAATGATGCTGTGGACGACGGTGCGGCGCTGTAAACTTCCCACACCTCCAGCAATTCGACTGTAGGGGAGATGGTGTAATAGCGGAACTAGAAAAAGACAAGTATTTAGCAAGAGTCTGCTGCTGCTGCTGCTGCTGCTGCTGATTTAGAAGTCAAAAGGCGCCCGAAATTTGACAGTGTACCGGAAATCATGCAGCCACAATTGATTACGAAAAAAAAAGGGCTCCGCGGCGCTGAAATCCTCACGACATTCCAACACAGAAGACCTACGGCGTGTGCAGGCGGTCGAGGACCTTGTTCTCCGGGCGCTCAGAAGCAACAGATCGTGTCATCGCTTTTTGACTATATATTCGCCCCTTGATTTTAAGTCTCTTACAGCCTCAACGCCGGTAAGGCCCATCGTCGTCTCGAGTTCTCGGTGGAGTATGTCGACGCACTTTTCAACGCCGCGCTTGCCGCCAGCGCCGAGTCCGTACAAATAGGGCTTGCCGATACCGACAGCGTCCGCTCCGAGGGCGAGTGCCTTGAAAATATCTGTCCCTCGCTGCACGCCGCCGTCGAGAACGACTATCGGTTTGACGCCAATTCGCTTCCGGACGTCGGCGAGGACTTCGATGGCCGCCGGCGCGCCGTCGAGCTGCCTGCCGCCATGATTCGATAACCAGACGCCCGCGAAGCCCGCCTCGATAGCAATCTCCGCGTCGAGAGGCCTCACGACGCCCTTCAAAACGACGGGTCCATCCCAGAGCTCGAGCAACTCCTTCGCGTCAAAAATCGAGTAATCGGTTCGAAGCTGGCTGTTGACGTAGTCTGCGAGCGATTCCGCGGGTACCTCGGCGTTGAGATTGGCATATGTGTAAGGATCAGTTGACAGAAAGTCCCACGTCCACGCCGGCGCCCTAAGGGCATCCCAGATCTGCCGGGGCGTGTACGCGGGCGGGATCGTGAAGTTGTTGCGCTTGTCGCGCTCGCGATTCCCAAGCCAAGTCAGATCGCAGGTCAACGCGAGGACCTTGAACCCAGCCTCTTTGGCCTTGGACAGCACGTCGGCGACGAGCGCGCGATCTCGCCACAAATATAATTGGAAGATCTTTAAAGGCGGGCCTCCCCGCACCGCCGAGACAGGTGTGGTCGCGAGCGCAGACATCGCGTAGGCCATCCCCCGGGATGCGGCGGTCTCATAAACCGCGGGCTCGCCCTCCGTGTGAAACATGCGATTTCCCGCGCACGGGCAAGGAAAGAACGGCAGCTCGAGGTGCTCGCCAAAAAGCGTTGTGGAGAGGTCGATCCTCTTTATCCCGGAGAGAACGTGATAGTGCAGCGCATAATCGCCATAAGCCTCCTTGTTGCGCCGCAGCGTCACTTCGTCGTCGGCTCCAGAGTCGAGATACCCGAAGCACATCCGATGCATGCGCTTTTCGGCGGCGATGCGCAAGTCTGCGACGTTGACGGCATCCGCGAGTCGTCGACGCGACGGCCGCTCGACGATCGGGGACACGATTGGCCGCAGCGGCCGGAGGAACTTGTGAAGACCCCACGCGTGAGGATTGACCCAGGAAGTGTTCATCTTCTCTCTTCGGACGGGTTCGGGTGATAGGGTGTTAATGGGGGGGGGGGGTATTAGGTGAGGGTGTATCGTTTGATTCTTCTTGTAATGTATTGGGGGGGCGACTTAAAAAACACGGTGTGGTGTAGTGGTTTTCTCAGATACCCGCCCCTCCTGGCCGGACCAGGGGCCTCAACAACCCTTTCTCCCAACCCGAACCGCGGGCGAAACCACCACACGCCCGATCTCAGCGCAATACCTCACGCCATCTCGAAATCGGACAATCAAAAGAGGGTAATAGCAAGAAGACAGCAAGAAAGCAGTACAAATGCCTGGTACATTGGGCTCAGTGGAAGCGCAGGTGAGGGTGTCAAGATGACACCCCCCCCCTCAGTGCAAGGTCAATACCAGGGCAATAATCCGGGTAAGTCAGGTGGCAGGCAGGCAAGTGGGGGGGATGGGCGTTACTGCCACAGGAGCCCCCTACTTTGAGATGAAGTCGTCCTTGACTTCAAGGGTGACGAAGGTCACGCTCACGAATGGTACGATAAGCTCGTTCAGCTACATCAGCAGGAACTTTGTTGTTGTGGAGACCGAAGTTAGTGACGAGGACATCGATTTCCTCCGGGCGAAAATCAGTCACACAGGGCACTTAAAGAAGTTTTTTTTCCATGCCAAAGAAGTGACGTCACGGCATAGGATTATATGAAAGCCCATAGATGTAGAGGATGATGTACAGGTAATCAATCATCCCTAACCCTGCGATCGCTAACCATTGGTTGTGATGGAGGACGGCGCCTAACACGCTTGCTCCCTGCGGCGGCCCCAGCCGTCCCGGAGTGAGACGGTGCCTGCTCGCCTCCCGGGCTGGCCGGTTAGCACCCGGAAAGTCCGCGCTGGGATGGGGTTCGCTCGGTTGGGCAGAACGCGACGGACAGGTCGATTGTTCGTGGACGAACACGTTTGCGGCCTGCGACGCTCTTGCACGACTTCGCACAAGACCGCGCGCAGTGGCGGTCCGTCATCAACGAGTCCTCGTCCTTCGCCTCTGCCCCAACTGCGTGATTTTCCTCTGTGATTCCGGATCGGCTCCTGCCTGTCCGGCCTGGCTCCCATGCTCGGGAGAGGTCTGAAGTTAGTTAGTTAGTTAGTTAATCAATCATCCTCCTGAAAATGTTATACCAGAGAAGCGACTGTCAGGGTTCACAGCCCTCCATGTTTGGTCGTAAACGTGTGAAGCTACCTCCGTACGCATCTTTGCATTCTGGTCTTAAGCGTCGCTCAGCCAGAGGCTTAGTAGGATCAAAGACGCGAGGATCATCGCGCGGTCCCAAATCGGTGTAGTAATGAAGCGCAACTGTATCATTGTCGTGGTCATATTCTTCGTAGACTTCGGCAACATAGAGGCGCTTCTTCCACGCGTTGGATCGTCCTTTCACCCTGAAAATCGCGAACTTACCATGTTTGAACCGGTCGCGGTCCGAAGGTAAATGCAGAGGGGCGGAAGAAGTGTCGATGGTTGGCACTTTCAAAGGCACAATCTGTTGTACAGATACTACAACCGATTCAGCATCATCGTTGTTGACGTCTTGAGTTTCGTAAACGACGGGAGAGATCTTTCTAGTAACCATGTAAGGTCCGCGCCAAATGGGCCGTAGCTTGTGGCGCGTCTTAGGCACGAAACGCAGAACATAATCACCTGGGGGAAACTGGATGTCAATTTGGTGGGCATCATAGTTGAGTTTTTGACTCTCCTGTGCTTTCTGGTGAGCTCGTGTAACGAGTCGACTACGAAATTCAAACTTGTTCTTAAAGTCCACCAAAATCTGATGACGTGATTGCGGTAGATGACGCTGTTCACTCAGAGATTGTAATCGGGTGGTAACAGGGGTTGCTTGCCAATACGCATCATGAAACGTGAAATCTTCGTTCCCGGAATGTACATCCTACTGTACATGAATGACACATATGGGAGGAAAGTCGACCAATCTGGCTGACGCTGTTCATCGATCGCAGCTCGCAAGAAGGCTCTGATGAATCGATTGACACGCTCAGTATGATTACTCTGAGGGTGATACGGAAGGGTAGTACGATAACGTACGTTGAATTGACGAACAAACGTGCGAAATAACCTGTTCGCGAACTCATTTCCATTATCCGTGACTATGCTCCATGGGAAACATCCCTCAAGTAAAATCTTGTCCACAAACGCGTTCAAAATCGAATAGTCATGTTTTGTGTTGATCAGATCTAATTTCAAGAAATGCGATGCTGCATCGTACATTGCGAGTATGTACGTGTACAGGTCAGCGCCTCGCAGAGGTCCAATCAAATCCATACCTAGGACATAGCAATCTCCGACGCGATTCGGTTGACAGAGCAAGCCATGACGTCTAGGCATGGTGGATCGAATCTTCTGGCAAATAATGCAAGCATTGACGAACTCATTAACTGATGATGAGACGATTGGCCACCAATACCGTTCTAAAATTTATGTCGCTGTGGAGTCTCGTCCTACATGGCCTCCGAACAATCCTCGGTGATGCATGGCGATCACACGCTTTCGCATAGACTGAGGGACCACAATAAGACGCTGAGAAGCTGAATCATCGACCTTATACAACACGCTGTCATCAACCTCATATGGTACGGATGACTGCTCGTCTTGATCTTTCTGTTCAGAGTCGAGCTTTCGTCTGATGCGCCTGCATGTTTCATCCTCAGCTTGTTCTTTAGCTATCTCATCGAGAGTAATCTCATCCTCCGCTTGATCCGCAAAAGGGAGACGTTCGACGGAGTCAACTGGCTCAGACTCGTACGAGAATTGAGGCGGTTGTACGTTCTGTCGCGTACTAACTGCTACCATAGCTGCGGTGGGTCCGCTGTCCGTCAGCATAGGCATCGTCACCGAAGAGAAGGTGAAGCAAGCTGTGCCAGGGACATCGGTGGGGATTTCTTGGAAAATCAAAAAAGCTTCATTGATCGGTTCCCCGTCTTCATCTTTCTCGATCAATTTGTCGATAGGGTTGCGCGACAGACAATCCGGAATACGCATGCCAGGGGAGCTTCCAGGCTTGTATCCGAGCTCCCGGTCGAACGCAGCAAGCCGCATAGCCCATCGTGCTAACTGTCCAGACGTATGATTCGAATCCCGCAGAAACTTTAAATTACGATGATCCGTCTCTAACTTCGTCTGATGACCTTCGATATAAAATCGGAAATTTTCGAGAGCAGAGAGTACTGCGAGGAGTTCCAAGCGCCGAGGATCGTACTTCCTCATCGACTTAGGCACGGTTCGACTCCAGTACTCGATAACTCTCTCTTCGATTCTTTCTCTTCCATCGTCGTCAACGACTGGTACTTTTTGAAATAGGTAAGCACCCAACCCATGCGCGGAAGCATCAGTTCGAATGCAAAAAGGTAACGAGTAATCAGGATGATAGACGCCCTTCGAAGTGAAAATAGCCTCGATGATGGCATCCCAAGCTTCCTGACACTCTTTCATCCATTTGAATTTCACGTCCGGCAACGTCAGTTGTCTTAATGGTTCTGCAACTTTCGCAAAATTCCTTACATAACGCCGGCAAAAACTCCCCATTCCAAGGAAAGACCGCACTTGCTTCTTAGGGTCAGCATCCGACAAAGTGCTAGGAATTGGCATGTGTCTGATGGCTTCTAAAGACCTCGGTGATGGAAGAAGTCCGTTCGGGGTAGATAAATGACCCAAAAACTCAATGACTTCTTGCGTAAAATGAATCTTCTTGATCTTGGTGCTGTACCCCTTCAAGGCGAGATGGGGAATAACTTGCACAAGGCACTGCAAGTGATTCTTTGTATCTGCGTGACCGGCGAGAATATCGTCGATATATGCCACGAGATCACGATATAGCCATTGCGACAAGTCAGTGTTCAACTGCTTGCAAAACAGACTTCCGGCTGGTTCGACTCCCAAAGGTAGACGCATGTAGCTGTACGCTCCCAGAGGACTAGTGAAGGTGACCACATCTTGTGCATCTAGCGACAATCGTAAATTGTGATAGTCCCAACGAATATCCAAACTGGAACGACAAAACTTGTCGATGAGAAACATCAACGCGTCAGCCATGCTCACACTCGGCCAGCTATCATCCTTGAGCAATGCATTGAGGCGCCGTAGGTCGACAGCTGCTCTGTAAGCATAGGAAGTGCCAGGCTCAGCACCTTTCTTAGGCAACATCAAAGTAGGGAACCCCCATGGAGAATTCGCGGGACGAATAACTCCGTCTCGGGCCCACGCTCCAATCTGCATCCGCAAACATTCAGTCTTTTCTTTCGACAACCGATATGGCGAGAGTTTGACGTGAGTCGGGTTCTCTTCTTTGAACCGGAGCGTCACTTCAGGTGAATCAACAGGTCTCATCACATCATCGAAAAATGCCCACGAATACGAGATTAAATGCTTCATCATCAGCTTCTCGTCATCATCTAAAGCAGGATGCTCTGTAATACCCAATTCAGTCATCACCTCTTCGACCTGCGCGACGGTCGGAGGGATGACCTGCATGCTCTCCTGACCCGCTAAATGAAGAGGCATCACCGGTAAAGGTTGACCATGTTCGTCGTGAGGCGCGTCCGCCCACGGGACGTCGTACTTATTGAAATACGCTGGTCGCTCTTTCGCGGTGCCTTCTTCTTCAGCAGCTGCGGCGGGCTTTTTGTCGACTTGGTTGCTCTGCATAACAGCAGTGGCGACGGTGCCCCCTGCAAAAGATGAAGCCGTCCCAGGCGATGTAACTGAAGGTGGTGGCGGGGTGGTGGGGGCAGCAGCTGATGGTGCAGGAGTCGCAGGAGAATAGAGTTCATCGGGCGCAATCCATGACACACTTCGAGTGGCAGGGTCGAGCGTTGGAATGCGCGACTCTACAGCAAAAGGTAAAAACCGTAGAATATGGTGATCAGGTTGGGCTAGCGTAGTCGTCGCAATATTCCGCAACTTACCCAAATTTCGAAGTGAAGGGTCAAACGAATTGTGCACTGCTAGCGCGATCCGCGTCATAGTCGCGGGTGGCACCATACTGCTAAGCATCTTCATAGCTGCTGTCTCTGAAACTGTCGCACCCCATTGCCACGTAGCAGGAACGGTCATAATGTCCTGGTGCATCTGCAACGTGAGTGGACGGGTGTTCGAGAAATGTGGTCCTAGGTGGAGCTTATTGCGCGTCACCGTGAAGGCAGGGCCGATAGCCGGGCGCGTAGATGAGAAACTGTTTACTATAATGAGCGGGTGACCACCTGTAAATCCCAACGCTGGCCCAAAACGGTCCATTAAATTCGGTGGTACACACGATAATAAAGGCAGGTTTAAGCGAACATTGCACGCAAGTAGGCGCGTGCGCGAGCACAGCAACTCTGGTGTGATACTATAGAAATCGACAATACGCGGTACATAAAATTGGTGATGCACAAAAGGGATCACTGATGGTTCCTGCTCGAGCGTCCATCGCCCAATCACATAAGGTGCGTAAGTGACGCAGGACCCAAGAAGTAATAGTAGCGCCCTTGCGTGCGTCCCTGTAGTGCAAATTGGCAGTCGATCCATAGATACACGGCGGACTGGCGTGAAAATAAGAATGCTTCCAAAAATCTGAATGTAAATACGACAACACCAAGTCGTATGTACGACAATGAGATTTCCCCAACTCATGCAAAACATAGGGAATCTTCGGAAAATTGAGCTCAAAGGTGGCTCGGGCTTGAGGACAAGCATCCAAAGCCAGGACAATGCGAAATGAACTGCCATATAGCTCATTGCATCGCCGGATACCCAACGTTGATCCTCCAGCGCCAGCAAAGTAGACGACGACAAAGGTGTAGGTGATGGGTATCCAAACCAAGGAGGCGCTTAGATAGCAGCTCCTTAGCAGTCGCCTCCATCTCCATTTCTGGGTGTTTTTCACTTTTCATCTGGAGGTGGCTGAGGAGGTCTGTCACTCAAGACATCCTCCTCGACTTCATCGTCGTCAACAGCGCCGTAAGAGTGGCATGACACACGTCATCAGTGGCTAGCTGCATGTTGACACATCCTTCATGCGGCATGATCTCGCCTTCGACCACCGGGACTTCGGGGGCGATACCAATGGGTTCGTCACCAATGTGCTCCACAGCCACATGAACTTCGTTGGGCTCGCCAGCGCAATACGATGAATAGAACCAGGTACAAGGCGGAGATCTTTGGGATGACCGATGAGGTCGGAATACGTGACCCTTTTCCAGCGGCACATCGCACTCCATCTCCAAGAAGTACGGTTGGCTTGGAAGAAGAAATCGAGTACTCGTCACGTACGCGAAATGAGGGATGATATCTTCTTCGTCTGCAGGGCATTCAAGTTGGTCTTCCGCTTTTCCAGCAGTCTGATCACCGGGAGGAACGTGATGGTGACTCGCTCTGATACGAATAGAGCGCAATAGACTGTCATAACTCCACGGTTTACCAACTGGCGTCCAAGTTTGGATATTTCCGTATTGCACAGCAAGCTTAGCTGTCGGGAACATCTGCACTACCTGCGGAGTCGCATCGAATGCATCATTGTAAAGGACAATTCCATGCTGGTCTTGTGGCGAGGCGGAAATCCGATTCTTAAGAGCTCCAATGGTCACTTCAGAACGCCGAAAAGTAGCTCTCTCTGTCGCATAATCCAAAATCGTACCCAAGAGTCGTAATTCTCGTGCTCCTAATAGTAACTGCCCATTCGTTTGACCAACGAAGAACATGAGCAGCATGGATGTCGTCGGCACCAAGGAGATCCGGAGGATGACCCATTCTCGAATAGCAGCTCCCGAACCTCCTGACCCATTTAGAGTACGAATCGTAGGGAGTGGCTGACGATAGATGATTTTGCCGTCACGATCAAGTTTGCGATACAAGCGGTGATCGATGTAGGGGGAATCGGCCATGCCATCAAACCGGCAGCGATGATGGAATATTTCGAACCATCTAGCGAAGAGATAGCCACAGGCACATACGTCAAAGAGGCGGATCTCGTATCACCTTACGGTTTATTTTCACGATGGTCGGGATCCTGAGTATATTGCCTGTAATCGCTAAATGGACATCCATCTCACTGCCACTTGTAACTATTCCCTCGGTGGCTGCTATATCCATGGCAACCAAGGTATCGTGACAATAGCATCGCTCACTCATTCGTACTCGGTCAGGAAGGATTTCGGGAAGCTACTGACTCAGCGTCGTCATCTCC